>CBVK0103255807.1:0-10660 GCA_900067695.1 Picea abies
GTTACAATTTAACTTCAAATGCTCCATGATGTGTTGAGTTCGAAATCCTTTGATTTGTCCACTATTGATGTGGTTGAGGAATTGAATTTTTGAGAATTATCTTCATAGATGCTTGATCATATGTGCTTGATTCACATTAATTGTGTTCTTGAGCTTGTGTGTGTTGCGTTAAATGATAAAATTGTAATTTTGTTTATGTCAAAACTAGGCAGTAAACAATATAAGCCTCCATGAAAATTTCACCACAAACACACTATGCAAGGTGTACCTAAGATCCCCTTATTCAATTTTGAGCGGATCTAGGATACAGAGCAAAAGAATTCAATTTTATTATAAGTATCCCTCTTACGAGACCACATACAATGGGAAGGCTACAATGTACTTTCGCCTTCACCATGCTTTAACAAGGATTTCAATTCATAATATTTCTCTTCTGCTCTCAAAGACTTAAGAAAACAATAAATGTCTTATCAAAAAATGAGTTTCTTACAACCTCAATTAGTCACTCACTTACAAATTTTCATAAGTCATAAAGAAATAATGAAAATCTCTTACTCACGCTCAATCTCATTTACTAATGAGAAAAACTTCTTACATTTAGTCACCTCCATATCTTTATGTTAAAAAAATTCCTGGTCCTTCATCCAGTCCTTCATCCAGCCCTTCATCTAGACCTCGATATGAACAAAGATTTATTTTTTTTCAATGATTTTGATAATTTAATATCAGTTGAAAAACTATCCACCAAAATAGTGCAGAAGTGGCTTCAAAAAGCTAAGGACACGCAACAATCATATGACATGCATACAATATTTGAGTGGGTGAAATCGCACCAATTTGTGTGGAGATCCAAATATCTTGTTGAGATGATTATTGCCTTAGATCTGTTGGGAGATATCATGCTTCTTTGATTCGTGGCCTCTATTAGCAAAGGAGATCGCATTTCTTCATAAAATCCTCATCTACAACAACAAAGATGTCCAACATGGGGCAATTTTCAACCATTTGTTGAAAATATACTTGTACCAGATACTAGATCGAATTTGCGGGATACCATATCAAAAATGAAAAATAAAAAATACCATACTTGCCTGTGTTGAATCTCGACCACCTTTCATATTTTCTTTCTCTTACTCACGTAGGTTTTCTTCTATTTACTTGAAGGCCGAGTTATCAGATCTGATCCAAATCGCAAGTGGATGTGTTAGGCAGGTGCAACACTTAATTATGGAATTTCTGGATTCGGGTACAGAGAAAAATGCCTCATATATGAAAAAGAGGTTATTGCCTCAGATTTGCGTTTGCGTTCTGGTTATGGGCCTAGAGAAAATCGTTTAGATAAACCCTTCTTTTTTCCACGATGAGTAGGTTGAAATAGATCGAAGTCAAGATCAGATCGGTTTCAAAATGTTGTTCATGCACTCTTGTAAAATGCGGTTAAGAGAATCTTGAAAATATCTTAAACGAAGACCCAGATCGCTAAATCGTCGAATTTGTCTTCATTTGCTCCAAAATTTATCCATAATTCCAATGACGATTTCTCCTCTTTTGTTGCTCCCATTACTCTCTCCCAGATCACAAAAGGCAGCTACAAGATATTCTACATCTGCATCTAGAAAAATGTTATATTTTCATTCCAAGGTACGATTAGAAAGCCAATGATAGTATATCTGGCAGATCTAAATCATTGAAGAAAATATTAGCGTAGGTTGAGGTCGATTCTTGAGAAAACGTTTGCGGGTTTTATTCTGTGGGTGTTGGGAAAAATCAGGATTATACATCTAGCGAGATCTTCATATGCTTTTCCCACGATAATCTTCATAAGCTTTCCCTCGCGCTATTGAGATATATTCCGTGGTAGATAGAAATAGAGAGAGATAATAGAGATAGGGTGCAGATTGATGGTTTTGCTTCTATCAATGGAATATTAAATCATTGTCACACATTTCAACAACCCTGTTCTAGTATATATTCCATTCAATGCTCAATGATTTATCTGATTCATGCTTTGAGATTGTCAACAAAAAACTTAGAAAATAACAAAGTATTGTTCTTTTTATTAATAGAGAACCTCTCTCTCAAAGACATTCCATATTTATACAGAAATTCAAAATTCTCAATTCACACAGAAATTGGGATTTGTCCATTATAAATACATAGAATAAATAGCATGCCATGAAAAATGATCTCTTGAAATGATCACTGTAGGTACAAGATCATTATCTTTATCTTGGGAAAATGTCCTGCATCATAGCTCCATATGGGTTCATCACTCTCTTTGAAGACATTCCTTGAAAAATAAATCAACAATAAAAATAGATCTGGTCTACGTTACAGTCCTCAATATAGTCCATGATACAACCCTTGATACAGTCCGCGATACAGTGCTCGATACATTCCACAATACGGTCCTCAAAACAAAACCGCACTCAGTACCGTAGCTCTTCCTTCACAATTTTCACCATGGCCTGGATACTTTCATCCTCTTTTCACCATGGAGAAGTTATTAGGCCTTTAAGACCATAAGAGCTCTGATAATTTCACCATTTCTTCACCATGGCTCTGATACCAATTGATAAAACAAAGAAACTCTGATACCAATTGATAAAACAAAGAAGCTCTGATATTAATTGATAAAATATAAACAAGAACAACAACATGGCAGAAAAGGATCACTAGCCAACACTTAATGTATTCAAACCAATGGTACATATTTATCGTACAATGGGTGATGCCACATCATAGAGAGATTTTCTCTAGATCCTAAAATCATCCATGACGACTAGGTTAGACTATCTTAAATAACTCATTAGTTATTATTTGAGGATATATTACTAATATCTTAAATGATTAATACAAATATAGGTGACAATTTAAACTTAGTAATTGGTTAAGTTAAACCATAGACTAACATTATTATATTATATTTATAGTAAGATGTTTTTATTAGGATTTATAGAAAACTTGAAAGCTTCTTGTAATGTAATTAATGTCATTAACATTGACATAGGGACATTGGGAAGGGGAATACATTGAAAAAGTGAAACGTCGATGTGATGTATATTTGCATCAGAGTTGCCTAATTTTACACATGGTATTTTATATTTTACATGCCATTACAATGCATGGTCACTTGAGTTGAGGTTGAATGTTCACAGAAGAATTCTTTATCCTTTTTCTTGTTGATGTGGGACATAAAACGAATTATTCCGAGACAATATTCATGTGGCTGATTGTGAATTGAGTTTACTTGATATAACGTGTGAAAGATAAGGTAAATGACGTCATTATAAATGATAAGATAAAAAGGAAGGGTTTCTTTAAAACAATAATGAAGGTTTGCATTTTAAAGAATTCTATTTATGATGATATGTGCAAATAGATGCATGGTTTCGTTTTCATTTACTGATGTAGATATATTTATTTAAAAATGAGTGGCTTGTTGGTTAGCATGGCTTGTTAAAATCCTAATATCTTTGGTTAGCATGGCTTGTAAAATCCTAATATATTTGAACATTAGAATAAAAACTTGACCAATGGTTATTATCTTCACATAATTTGTAAATGGGCACCTAACATAGTAAGCCCTATGACCCATGTTGAGTTTTGTTGTTGTCTTGTATGTAAGATTGCATTCATTATATAAATTTTGTTATATATGAATTTAATAAAATTTGAAGAGCACATGTCTCAATATTTTTAGTTGTGGATGTAATTGCATAGATATTTTTTTCTTATTTGAACATTGCAAGATGATTTGTACAGATGTTGTGTATTAATTGTCTCAACATTGCATGATGATTTACATGGATGTTGGTGCTGAGTTTATCAATTTGATAGATGTTGGTGCTGAGTTTATCAATTTGTGAAAGATATTTTCAGAGGGATTATATGTTTATTTGAAGTAATTCCATTCAAGAAGTAGCAGTGTAATATTGAATACAAAAATTGAATTATTGCGACATCATGGAAACTAAAAAAATATGTTCATATTTAATGCAATGTATTTAAGGTGTTGAAAAATAAAAATATAATAAAATATGATTTTAGTGAGATCTAGAAGTAAGATGGTTCTATGTTATTTTAATATTTTTTTCAACATTTTCAATGAAAGCAATTTTCCTTGATCTTCCTTGGTCGTGCCTTCCTTTTTTTATATCATTGTAAGATGCTTTTCTATTCTCATCATATCTCTACAGCCACCCATTTGGTTGGTTTTCTCCCACTTGCTTCAAAATCCTAATCCTTATTTATCTCAAATAGATATACTGGCCTATTTTCATATGGACCTATGATACATGGGGGGGATAAATATTAAGGACGGTACTATGCATCATACTTCCACTATTTGGTTGTCCTTCTTTGCATGAGGTTGTTTGTGGGAAAGGGGAATGAAAAAAAGAGTAGAAAAGAGGGAGTGGGTAGTTTCACTTTCTCTAATGGATGATCTCTATAAATCAATTAGCAAGGGGTAAGAGAAAGCATGATTTGTAAAATTGTCATGGATATTCCATTGGAATAGTTCATCACAACATATCTTATAATATGTTGAAATCTTTATTATATAGGTTTATTTCCCTAGATCTTAGATTTGTTATCTCTAGCTTATTTCTCTATTTTATAGAAAATAATTGAAATATGAAAGTAAAAGGACATGGAAATGAAAAAAAACCATCCATGCAAATAAACACAAGGCTTACCACATGGGAAACCCAATACGGGAGAAAACCTAGCACGAAGGTGAGGCCTATTCTCTGATATCTTTGATTCAGTTATTAAAATGAAAATACAAAGGAATAACCACTCACTATGGACTTTCCTATGGCACCGTGTCTTGAAAGGTTGCTAAAAAATCTTCCTCATCTTATATTATGCTCTCCAAATACCGCTCCTATATTTTTTTCTCATCTTTGGAACAAGTACAATGATAAATAATAGAACCCCTTTCCTCCTTGCGGCTCGGTATTTAACATAGCCCGATAGCCATATAGCGTCAGGGTTTTGACTTCCTCAACCCTAAATTAGTGATAAGGTTTGGACCTTCTAGAATCTTCTTGAAAACCCGCATATGGCTAGTGATTGGCTCATATAATGCTTGGAATTGACACTCTAATAGCCATAAGAACCCACTTTAATGATCAATCGATAAATGTAAAACTTTCAAAACAACACACATTGTATACACATTTTTAGACTTTTAATTGCTCAGGATTTGTTATTGATAACTATTTTTTTTTTATTTTAATTAGGGGATAGGGGAATCACTTTTCTTTGTCCTTAATTTAACAGAAAATAAGAAGAAAATACTAAAATATACTAATCAGAAATTATACAACAACTTATAATAATTACTTTACAAAATTTTTACATAGAAAACCAAAAATTTAAATTGTAGAAATTTAATACAACAAATCATAAATTTAATGCTACAAAAAATTAATACAATAAACCAAAAATTTATGATACAGGAAAATGCAATAATTTGAAAATAATGTTGAAATCTATCTAAATTCAATTCAACCTTTTGCATTGCTATAATTCAGGTACTCAAAATTAATTTATAATTATTAATCCAACCATAACAAGGAATCTTGGAAACTCAAAGAAAATTCTAATCTACCCAATGCATAAAAGTAAATTCCTTATCAAAGATGAAAAAAAATTACTAGAATTAAATTGCATAAATTTAAGACAAATAAAATAAATAAAGCTTTGTTAAGTATTAAATGAAACAAAATAAAATAAACAAAGCTTTGTTGAGTATTAAATGAAACAAAACAATATTAAATAAGCTACAGAAGAAAATAGGATCACCACGGTTGTAGAGTGACCCTTGCTCTACAATATTTTGAATGACAATCCATGCACTAACTTAACCAACCATTAGTAATAGTAAAAACAAGATCCAACAAAGATAGTTTGTATTCCAAAAATATGTATTAATAATCAAAACCAATAAACTCCCTTAGGTTATTTTTCTTGTTTCTTTATACAAAATTCCCCATGAGTTCTTCAGCAGTTGCTCATTTTTAGGAAATTAACTAAAAATTGTTTTTAACTAATTTCCTTAAAAAGAAAGCATGAAAGCACTACTTCAAGATAACTCATAGTCTTAACAACTAACTAATTTAACTATTTACACAAGCCACATTGTACACCTAACTAAATGAAGCTAAGTGTGTATATGTATGGTCACTTGTATGAGTAGTGCTCAATATGTCCTATGTGGCATTCTACATAATAATCCAATACTTTGTCAGCAACTCCAATGGATCTTGATAAAAAGATAAATATGTATATTTAAAAATACTTAGATGTTGATGAGAAACTTTAAAACACTAATAAATTTTAGTAGTTGATCCTGATGTTGATGAAAAAATCTCCAACACCTGAAAAATAAAAAATATATATATCTTCTTATTAAATCCTACAATCAAATAGGTTAACAACCCCAAAAACATACATCATGCATTCACATTCTCTTCTTAGCAAAAAAACCATTTATTTAACATAGAATTCAACCTAATAACACATGCTACTCGAGAATGGTAAATGGGGTACACATGGTTAATAATAGGTAATAAAATGATCAGGTTGTCTAATTAAGGATAATGATGATAAGGTTGAGGGAATAAAAGAGGGTAATTATTGTGCCCATCATACTCCCTAGTTTGGCCTCTTGCACGTCCCTTAGGAAACTAACATCCCTTAAGAAACTAATCTAAGCTTGTTTCTTTGAAATAATAAGGAATTAACTATGTAGTGGTCTCTTCGACATGAAATCCTCCCAAAACTTCTATCATCTTCTTTCTTTTCCTTTCTTGGTTTTTATCAACAACATTATCTTCCCTCTGATCTACAATATGATGCAGAATCAATGGATATTTAAATATGAAGCCCATCTATTGAAGGCCAAATTCTATCACAGAATTCACACACAATTTGTTGCGATAAAGGAAAGCATGCATATTTGGTAAGGAATTTGGTTCCTTCATCTTCAATGTATCACTGAGTCCGTTCCATCTACCCCGACAGGCTACAATGATCGATTGTTCTAGATTGTTGTAAAAACTTATAAGTTCACTTATAACATCATTCAACACTTGATTCATAACTATCCTTATCTTAGGATGTGACCACGATGTGGCATTATCTTTTTATGCATTTTGTAAATGGATTTTATGGAAGTTGTCTTTGGCCTAATAAATAATGGAATAGTAAATTATTTTCCTTTATACAATTCTTTTTCATTATTATTTTTTATGTCATTCTCCAGTGCATACTGAAAAACCCTCAAATTAATATTTCCAATAAAGTGGTTTGGATTTCAATCAGTATTATTAGGAAATAAATAATTATGAAGATAAAATGCACAACATAAATTCCTTCCTTATTGTATACTGAAAAAATACATGTTGAAGAATATTTTTCCAGTTTCTTTGTGATCCATAGGCATATCTAAAACAATTCTCTCTATTTGAAATCTCAACCATTATTCTTTTAAATAAATATCATAAAATGGGAAAGGTGGTCTACATGCCAATGTTTCTGACACCAATTCCCCAATTTTTGCTATTTTTTGTTTAAGAATTTTAATTTCTTCATATTTTTTATCACTAATCCTTTGCTTCTCTTCTAATTCTTCTTTTAACTGATTATTACTCTTCTCTACTAAATTGGGTTTTTTTTTATGTGTTTTTAAACGATATAGGTGGAGATCAGTGGCCTCCCACCTATTCCACTAGCTCAAATTACAATTTCCATCTTGGTAGTTTTTCTATAGTTTTTCAAGTCCAAAACTTTTGGGGCCATTTTGAGGCCTTAAACAATGTTTTTTTGACTTGGAAACGTCTCATGATTCCTTGTTGGGATGTATTGAGATATTTGGAATGTGTACTCCTTGAATATACCTTTTTGGTAGGGTAGCAAGTGCCCCAAATGGAGATCTCATAAAAATTTTATCCCCTCAAGAAGTTGATGTATCAACTACTCTCATCAGGTCCCACAAACCTTTTGGTATTTCATCTCCTGGCATTAGGGTTTTGGATGTTTAGGGTTTTCTCATTTATTCTTTATTTTAAAAAGGCCTTTGGAGCCTCATTATAATTAACTTCTTGCAAATGAGTGTAGCCAACACATCTCTCTTTAAAGATAAGCTACCACCATTCTAGCTAGCTTGTGTGCTTTGCATTTTACTGTCTTTTGTATTCGAGACAATCATTAATAGAATATGAGTTTTACTATGTTACTATGTTCCTTACAATATCTATGTGTATTTACTTATTATATCTCTGTTGTATTTATGCCTTCATATCGTTCTCAAATTAATCTGGATCAGTGGTATTAGAGCAGTCTTCTCCTTTTCGTTCTTAGTGCATGTCCCCGACGAGGTCATGGTATAGAGAATTGGGTCTCAAGCTTGTTTCTTTTCAGGAGAAATGCTCTCACCTGGCCAAGAAACCTCCGATGGTGGAAACAAATAGGGACAATAGAGAAAGAGATCCTATCAAATTGTTTCTCAAGGAATCCCTCGCATGATAGAGGAATGAGATGATGGATAATTTCACCCAGATACTTCGATGGCTTCCAAAAAAAATGGAGGCACCTTCAACCAACAATCACTTTAGAGGTGTGACACTCTTTAAGGTACAAGTTGACTTTGATATTCCTTTATTTGAAGGCCAAATAGACACCAATCTTTGTAAAAATGGTTAAGTTTTCTAGAGGGTTATTTCTCTATCCAAAATTTTCCAATAGTGAAAAATCACCTTCACACTCATTAAGGCCCCTTCCCCATGTCAAATATTGGTAGGAGACTTGCTATGAGAAATATGTCGAGGATGAGTCTGCAACTTTTGGGCCAGGACCCACTTGGGTGGTTTTGTTGATTCCATCAAGGAGAAATACTACCATGTTAAAAACTATGGCGACCAATACATGAGAAGGACAACTTTGCATTAAGAGAGAGACTATATTGTGTTAGAGTACACCTATATCGTCCATACCTTGCACACAAAGATTGGTATTAAATAATCTGAGAAGAAATTGGTTTTAAAGTACCATAGTGGCCTACACATGTACATACAAACATATATGGAGTTCTTGGAAATCTCCTCACTAAGAGTTGCTTACCGAGATGTTGTCAATATCGAGAAGAAGTTCAAGAAAAAGAATAAGAGAAATTTTGGTTCTGCAAACCCATCACTAGAAGTTCGGTAAGGGTGGCCCTAACTCCAAGGGAAAAGGATAGATTAAGGATGGCAAGTCCTAGGAAAACTAGTGATCTAGGATCTTTTCATCGAGTGACTTATAAATAATTGCATTAAATGAGCATAAATTAAAGTGCACCATTAAAGAAGGAAAATCTTAATAATGAAAATACATAAGCATCAAATATGAACATAAAAACTTGATAACGGATTTCGTCCCTCATGGACTACATCTCCGGGTTCTTCTCTCAAATGGGTAGGATTTTTCATTAACTCAGCAAAATAATTTGGAAAAATACATAAGTATACCTCGCAATACTACCATGTTAGAAACTATGGCGACCAGTACATGAGATGGACAAATTTGCATTAGGAGAGAGACTTTATTGTGTTAGAGTACACGTATATATTCCATACCTTGCACACAAAGATTGGTATTAAATAATCCAAGAAGAAATTGGTTTTAAAGTACCATAGTGGCCTACACAGGTACATACAAACATATATGGAGTTCTTGGAAATCTCCTCACTAAGAGATGCTTACCGAGATGTTGTCAATATCGAGAAGAAGTTCAAGAAAAAGAATAAGAGAAATTTTGGTTCTGCAAACCCATCACCAGAAGTTCGGTAAGGGTGGCCCTAACTCCAAGGGAAAAGGACATATTAAGGATGGCAAGTCCTAGGAAAACTAGTGATCCAGAATCTTTTCATTAAGTGACTTATAAATAATTGCATTAAATGAGCATAAATTAAAGTGCACCATTAAAGAAGGAAATTCTTAATAATGAAAATACATAAGCATCAAATATGAACATAAAAACTTGATAATGGATTTCGTCCCTCAAGGACTACGTCTTCGGGTTCTACTCTCAAATGGGTAGGATTTTTCATTAACTCAGCAAAATAATTTGGAAAAATACATAAGTATACCTCATTCTGAAATCAAGCTACATAAATAATGCTCAGATCTGAAAACAGACAACACCACTAAATTTTTGGTGTCAAATTTCCCAAAAATGACTCTCTCCATGCCTCGATTCGACTCTGGAACTCTGAGGCCCAAGAAGAAATTTGTCTCGATTTTCATGCCCTCCTGAAACCTACAATTAATGACTTTACCTGCCTCATAATGCATGCCCACGCCATACCACACACACACCTCTCCTATAGGGATCGACAGACTCAACACTTAAGTAAAATTCATGGCGATCATTACAAAGAACGGGATGTTGGCCTGTTGGTTTGGGTGTGAATGTTAAGGCGTAGTGTGGGGAGGAGGTCCCAGGGTCAAACCCGTGGGCCTCCCCCTTTTAGTTTGGTTTGTTGTAATATATATAAATATAAAAAAAAATTCTCTGCCAACTTCGGCAGTGGTGCTATCTAGGATTCTAACGAATAGAACGTGGTCCTATTTGGTGTGGTCCACCAAATTTGGTGGACCCACCAATCCA
>CBVK0103255809.1:0-15294 GCA_900067695.1 Picea abies
ATGAGGTGTATAGTTAATGATGTTGGTACATATTGATGAGTATTTGACACATGATTGGTACATACTTGGTACATGGTTGGATGCACTTGTTTATGGTACAGGTTGATTACAGGTTATTTGGTACAGGTTGGTGTATGGTTGATGCATTTGTTTATGGTACAGGTTGATTACAGGTTGAGGTACAGGTTGATGCATGGTTGATGCATGGTTCAGATTTATTGGTACAGGTTTACAGCGATATATCTCACAGTGACAGGTTGACATTGGTTCCATCATTCTACTTCTACTTCAGGGTGGAAGGACGGGGCAAGGACAAGTGGTTGTAGCCACCTTCCGTTTGTAGTCAGAGAACATAGGGGGTTGTAGCATCCTTTTGGTTGTAGCCAGAGAATTGGGGAGTTGAAGATTCCCTCAGATTGTAGCCTGAGAAACTAGGGGGTTGGAGCCTCCTTCCAGTTGTAGATGGAAAACAAAGGAAGTTGGTGCTTCCAATGAATGTAATTATTCAAGACATATAAGAAAAAACATTATGTGGTTTTCTCTCAATTTGGGTTTCCACATAAAACACTGGTGTATTGTGTATGTGTATGTTTGTTCATTTGTTCATTGCTTACTTACTCTACAGTTATTGGATGATAATGCTTCATTGATATAACACTTGGATTATATGATTAAAAAGGATTAATTGCTCTATTACTGATTCACCCCCCCTCTCAGTAATCCAACAAGATATTCACGAGGAAATCCATAAAGGGAGAAAACCTATTACTCTTCGAATGATAGGTAGTCTTTTATGTTTTGTAAATCATCTATCTTTGAGCACCAAATCAATGTGAGGCTACCACCTTTGTTTTACAAGTTGCAACTTGTTGAGAGCACCAACTCTTTGGATTCTCTATCACCCACTAGAAAGAAGCATATTTTCTCCTTATGATCTCCAGCACCAACTAGATGGAAGCACCTACTTCCTCTTATATAAGCACCAACTTGCACACAAAAAACTCTTTGTTTTCCCTAGCACCACCCTGCCACCCTGTTTTTTAGCCACAACTAGATGGAAGCTACAACTCCCTGTATTCAAGCACCAACTTGAATACCAGAGGACCACAGTCCTCCCTAGCGCCACCCTACCACCCTATTTTCTAAAACTTTGTTTGATTATACCCTTGCAACGATACAGATGTTTCAATACATACGACTTCTTCTTTGTTCTGCAATTTTTCTCTGCTTCTGTCTGTTCATGCTTGCCTCCACTTGTTGTCTCTTTCCATCTGCTCTCTATCTATTCTTCTCATGCTTTTAGGTTCTTGTACATTCTTCTCTTTTCACCCTCTCTGCTCTGTCCAGCTTCTGTTCTTTATCTCTAAATTCGTTCTCATATTGTTCATATTGTCCTCTTCATTACTTACAGTTCAACTCCTTTTGAAGAGAAAACGGGAACCTCCCTTTGTCACACCATTATTCTCTTATTCATTCGTCCATAATCTGTTACACACCAAACCTCAAAAATACCCAAGAACATAATCTCAAAATGCCCAAGAATCAATGATTCAGTTTGTATAACTAAATCATAACTGATCAAGAAATCACGAAGTGAAAATAGTAACCTGTCGATCAAATTGTCGACTTAATCTTTGTCTTTGGCTCATAAACACAGAGGTGCTAAGTTCCTCTCCACGTGACCAATGGTTGTGACCATACTCCAACAAAAAAGGCGCTTCAAAGCTTCGCGCTTCGAAGCTTCGTGCTTCGGATATTCTGTTGTGTGTCACCCAAACACTCCCAACTCCCAATCTCTGAAGTAGAGCCTAGCTCCACTAGCTCCTTCCCTTATTCTCTGCTAAAGTGACCTCTTGCTGTGACTTGGGGCCAAGCACATCAAGGATTCTTGTTTTTTGAACTCTCAAGTTATCCTTTCTCCTTTCTCTGATGTTCAAACTCCAAAACTACGAATTTCATCGTGCCAGATCAACGGTCCACAACATTCCTTGATAGACGGTCCAGATCTCTTCTTCGCGAACTCGAACTTCGCGAGTTCTTGTCTCGTGCATTCACTCCTTCCTCTAGATTTTGTGATTTGTGAATTAGCAAAGCGTTGATCTCTCGTCATGTGTCCTTCCCAGCACCAACGACTAGGATTTCCTTTGCGATTTCGAACTTCGTGAGTTTCCACTCTTCTCCTTGCAAATCTTTCGAAGTCTGAATCCTCAAACTCTCGGATCTGCTTCCACCTGTCCCCCTCGATGATGGACGGTTCCGATAGACCTCGGAACTTCAGGACTTCGTGAGTCTGCTTCTCCTGTGCACTCTAAAGGAATTAAGGCATGTGCACTTACCTCTGGATCCAACGATGGTTGGTCCATGCGCTCAGATCTAACACCTGAGATATGTTCTCCTCCTCTGCGCACTCGTTTTGATGGCCACTATAGCTCCTCCTCCTGAGCTTACGATCTCTTCCGACTTAGAATAGTTTCTAAGTAGTCATTTTTTTGTCTCTGAACCTTTCATGCTTTCCATCATCGTTGTTGTTCTATTTGCCATCATTGTTGTTGTTCTTTCCATCAATGACAAGCACACTCCCCTTATAAACATGCCAACAAGAAAAGGATTAGGTGTTCCTTCGTCTGCATCCATATAAGAAGACCTCCCTTAAAGGATACCACCACCAAAAAATTATTGCCCCTGTAATATCCTCAAGTGTATTGGGTCAATGGCTTACAAATTAGAACTTTCAAGCCACTCTAAAATCCATCCCATCTTTCATATCTCATGCTTAAAGAAAGTGGTTGGATCTAATTTCCATGTTCAAAGTAGCCTTTCTGAATTGGATGAAGATTCCATTTGGTTGTAGCATAAGGCCATCCTTGAAAAACAAGAGCAACGTCTATGCCATGAGACTATCAAGGAAGTCCTAATCCAATGGAATGATACACAACCAGAGGATGCCAAATGGGAACCAACATCCATTTTGCAACACCTCCCTCATCTCTAGCCTTGAAGACAATGTTGGTTTTTAAGGGGGGGAGAGCATGTTAGGGTCCTAACCTTCCTAACCCCCTACGTAGATAGATAGGTTATTATGCATTGCTATGTATGGAGGTCATCACTACTAAATAAGTCCCATGTAGTGATGTTAAAGCAATTATTGTAAGAAGGCTTACTAGAAGGTTCCTCCTGCTAGAAAGTTCCTTCTCTAGAATGTTACTAGGAGGTAAAAAGTATTATATAAATATGTAGAAGCATTGTAAAAGATGTCTTGAAAATCATTTGTAATTTAATATATACTCTATTGAAAGTTTTCCCCTCGAAGAGGCAAGTGAACATTGCATCTATATCAATAAAAGTATAATATTTTGATTCATATTGTTTATTGCATTTACAAATCTATTTCTTTTAGTAATAGATTTAAGTATCATCTATAATTTTTGCTTTAAATATTTCTAATTAACACATCACACTATACAACATTAAATGATCTACTACATGATGCATATTGATAGCCTTATAACTATAGTACCTTGGCTAGTACTAATAATGCATGCATAGATACATATAAAGAATATTAAAGATGACAAAAAGTAGAACACAACATAATATTAGATTGAATATCAAGTTATGACTCTAAAGCATGACTTTCTAAGTGGGTCATTTATTAAACCGTTAATGCAACCTCATGACAATGAACTTCAATTATGTGGCATAGTCGCTGATACAATTTCTAAGACGTAGACAAAGTACAAATGGAAAAAGAAGTTGCAATTGCGTTAAAAATGTGAACTTTTCGATGGGTACCACATGCTTTGTGCCAAATAATGTAAAGCTCAATTAGAAAGAGAAGACTACAGGTATCTACACTAGAGAAGACAAGTGGCCTATTTATTTCTTTTCTTCCTCTTTCTTTTCTTGAATGGTGTTGAAGCATAACAATATTTATTCTAAAAGGAATTAATTCATTCAATCAAAATCCAATCCGAACCACTGCCACTCCCCGAATTCGCTCGTGTGATTTTGTGGTTTCCATTTTATTCTTCTTATAAAGAATTTTAAAAATGTATGTATTTGGAAACTATTTATGAGGGTTCTTAATCAGTATAGGATAAATTACAAAGAAAATGTGTAGTAAGAGTTATATGATATGATGCCCTTTGGACAAATTGTAAGTATCATGTCAAAGCAAGAGGCTATGTTGATGGAAAGATTCATAATAACAATTATAATCACAAACTAACTAATGTCATTTTGAATCTCAACATCAATTTTAAATATTCTAATTTGATTACTTGTTAAATTGGACAAATTTTAGTTTGGTCTTTGTGTCTCTGAAGCACTTCACTTCTATTGGTAATGGTGATATTCAATTGATCCATCATCATCCTATTAAGCACATCTCATCACATCTACAAGGAGGGTGCCCCTGATTTTCTTAATAAATGCTTTGACTACATATCAAAGAAGGGGATTCATGTTCTAGCCATTTGTTATGCCATGCATCTCATCATCAAGATGGTGGGGGCAAGCTCAGACCACTAAATCCCGAAAATATGGTTGAATGGAGGTTCATGTTAAAAAACAATCAAACCTCTAAGGGGATTTCTATGTTGAAGAAAGGTTAAGTGTGTGGATGAGCCATGGAAACAAGGATTTGAGGTTGTTTGAGGGCTCCTTGTTCATTTCCACCCATCTATAAAATGCCATGGCCACCGGTGAAAATAACTAAAATCCTTGTGCAAACCACCACTAGCAAAGTGTCTAAGACCAAAGGATGTCCCCTAGTTAATTAACGAAATGTATAAAAGTATTCAATTGTGACATGGACTACACTGGTTGATTAATACCTTCACCAAGGATATAGTAGGAAAGTGTTAGACCTTGAATCAACCCTACCCTACATCTCGAACTTCACTTGAAAGGGATCAAGCATATCTTTATGAAATACCTTTTAGGAAAATATATCACCATGGGGTTTAAGATCCTAGAGACTAATGTTAATGTGAAAATAAGATCCAGCTAAGTGTAGGGATTCCTCCTAACAGTCTAACACTAATCTTTTCAAACTATGGAATATTATAACATTTAAATGGAATCGACCCTATCCTTAGGCATATGTCTCCAAGGAGGAGTTCATATCATAGGAAAAACCTCCTCAAATGTTCCAAAAGTCTCTCAATCCAAAGGAGTTGACAAGGGTAAATATTTGAATCCTTTCTCTTTCAAAGATTCACTGCAAAGCAACCATATTCACCTTTGGAATATAAGACTCCTCCCTACTCAGAAGCATTCATTATGGAGAAAGAAATAGGCACCCTAGTGTTACAAGTTTAGTTGTCAAAGCTTAATAACTACATCAATGACTATAAAAATAATTCTTTAATTTATATGTTCAATGGGTTTTGGCCATCATATACAACTCTCACAAAATGGATCAACTCTTAGTGTACCTAATAATATATGGTAAGTTATTTCACCTAAGGTTTCTTTATCATTTTCTTCACAAATCTAAAAGACCATAAAAAGGTCATGGAAGGACCGTGGTTTTGGGGCATAATCAACCTCTTCCTCAAAATTTGGTTCCCAAATTTTAACCTGACCTCAAATTCCATTTGAGAAACCCCAATTTAGTTGATATTGTTGAATCTCTCCACCCACTTGTAGGATATCATAATGTTAAAAGCACTTGGAAATTCCTTGAGAAAATTTCTTAAGATTTCCCTAAGTTAAAGAATGGAATTTTCACCTATACCAAAATTTGTGTAGAATCTCTCCACCCACTTGTAGGATATCATAATGTTAAAAGCACTTGGAAATTCCCTGAGAAAATTTCTTAAGATTGCCCTAAGTTAAAGAATGGAATTCTTACCTATACCAAAATTTGTGTAGAGCTTGACATGAGTAAAGGCATGCCTAATAAGGTCATTATAGAGTGTGAAGATTCTCAATGGACCAAGGCATTAGATTATGAGATACAAATTTCATGGATAGAGATTGTCTAAAGAAATGTAATCTAAAGGAAGCATGCCCAAAGGCAAAGGTTTCTCTAGCCAAAGAAAAGGGGAAAATAACAAACTCAATGGATGGAAAAATATGCACACAAATCCTAAGGGAAAGAAAGAAAGAAAAAGCATTCAAACTTGTAGCTCCAATATAGGAACTTGGCATGCCCTGTAAAATAATTGTATTGAAAGGGATACAAACATGAATATGGAGTCCCTCCATGAATGTCCTTCTTGGGGGATAAGGAAGAGACATGAATATGAAAATTCAAGCCAATAAAAGGAATAAACCCATTCACCTAATCCAAACATGAAATGCAATTAACATTGTTTAAATCCCTCCCAATGTAAAATCAATCAACATGATGAAAGGAAATAAAAAGGAAAAGTGGGTTTTCTTCCAACATGCAAGACCCCTCAAAAGAAGGGATCTTGCACGTTGGAAGACAAAGCGGTGAGGCTCAAATATGTCATTGGCCAAGCAAAGTTTATAATTATATTTAAACTTGGCCAAGGAACAAAAAAGGAATATATGACATTAAATTTGAGCTTTTGACGGGTCAAAAATTGAACATCAAACTCAAAAAATGGTGAATGTGATTATAAATTTATCTATTGCTAATATTTTTTTACTTATTGTTACCACACAAATTTTCACTAGGTGTAAAAAATCCAAAGCACGATTGGTGAGAACCTAGAGGCGACTACTAGGCAAATCACCCATTGTCACCTTGGCAGCCTTGCCCCTCACAAAACCTAAATTGCATAAGGAAATTGTGCCCATATGAAAGTTGAGATGATCAATTTACCAAAATAAGATAACCATGGACATATAAATTGTAGAATCCTTAATGTATGAATGTAGTGCATGAGATTTGAACCATAAGATGAGTACTTGCAAGTAGAATAAACCAAGTGAAGAATGAATGTGACAAAATGTTGCTCAAAATTATTAAGTGTAGATCATGCACATAGAATATTTCCACATAAATCAGCAAGTATTCAAATCTGAATTATTAATCAATGGCATATCCCATGTGTTTGATTAAACAATTTAAAGGAAAACAGCAAGGTACCCAAGTATAGATGTAGTTAATAAGTGGGTTTGTTTGTGATACAACACCAAAAATTAGCTCAAAACAGTTTGCAAAACAACATACCATGAAAGATACGCCAGCAATATGCCATAATCCTTGAAGATAATGAGTGCGTTGTTGCTTATGAGTGATCTCCAGGATTAATATTTAATGTTAGTTTACTCTAGACATAAGTGAATCACAAACCATAAACCATCAATAGTGAATATGTGAAAAGAAGTGTTAATTCCATCAACAGTCATGAAAGTTATGGTATGATTTTAAAACACTTGAGTAAATTGGCCCTTAGGAAAGTTATGTTTGTGTGGTTAGATACCATTTAAAACCATGATCAAAATATGAACCAATGTAGCATCTAAATCAACAATGAGGGCATATAAAGAGAAAGCAAGTGAAATAGTAGAAATGAGAAAACACACTTGATTTTCTAGCGTATTAGATTTATCTGTTATGTAACTTGAAAGATGAATTTTCAGATCTATTAAATGAAACCTCTTATTCAGAAAATTATACCAGCAAACCAGAGGTCAAAAAAGAGCTAATATTTGTAGATCATTTAGCAAGTTAACCAAGATTTTGGTTTTATTTAATTTGAGATTGTTTTAAAAGTGTTTAATTGATGAGTATTTCAGATCTAATGAATCCCATTGAACAGAAATTTAAACCAGCAAGCAAAAAAGGGTTAGTAGGTGATCGATATAGCAAGATTTAGCCATGAAAACTCAAGAAAATTGCTCTAGAATGAAGTCAATCCAACTAATAAACCATCTAAGTGATCTAGACGACTTGTAGCAAATCTAATAGAGATCTATGCAAGTAATTTCCGGATTTGTTAGAAACAAACAAAAATAAAAGAAAGAAATATTAAACATTTTTGGTGGTTGGAAAAAGAGGTAGATCGATGCCTCAATCCACTTGGGTTGTGGGATCAAGCATAGATCTTATTAAAGGCTTTGTCTTTGTGTAACTTTAGGGTTCACAAGCAATCCAAGGATGTGCTATGAGATCCCCCAATTAAACACTTAGACTTATAAGCCTTTTGGGTAAAAGAGTCACTAAAGAATCTACTTCTAAATAGCACAAGGTGGACTCTACCTCTAGTGTACAAACAAAATCACGAAATCTAAGGATGTTCACTACCTCTTGTACTAGATCTAAAAAATAAATGACCAAGAACTATGGGATAGGATTTACCATTACCACCGTATGCTTCTCCAATGTTGCATGCTTCTCCTCATATGGTCTTGTGTTTCTTTTGTCCTCCAAATCCTCCAAAGAAGCCTGCAAATAAAAGTATATCCAATGTAGCATGATGCTCCTATTATGGCCTTGTGTTTCCTTTGTCCTCCAAAGAAACCTGCAAATAAAAGTATCTCCAATTCGCCCTAGACAAATATCCTCAATAAGATGCAACACTGTAATCCAAAACTTGAGCAAGAGTTAGAGCAAAGTTTTCTCCACTAATTTCCAATGGTATTACAATAAGGAGGAAGCTCTTTATATAGGAAAAGAGTTCAACAACCTCCTAAATGAAATAATAATAGATCTCTAACCTCCCATGCTCAAAAATAGAAACTCTCTAACCAACCAAAGATAATAGAGTCAAATAACAATATAATAAGGTGGACTAGATGCCACATTTACAACAAACTCTTCAAACAAGTGGGCGCCCTCAAAAACCATTATCAAAACCACCTCAAGTAAGTATGAATGGTCCAAGGACAAGTGCACCCTCCAAAAAGTGCTCTAACCACCCACATATGGGGCAAATAAAATAATCCAAGATGCTAACAACCTCCAACTAACCCACACATGTGGATGCATGAGTCACAAAGAGAGAGAGTGCTCCAATAAAAGCTCCAACAAGGTCGCCATTTGGATGATGATGCCAAGAACTGGGATGTTGAGTGGTCAAAATACGATGATAATTTTCACACGACAGATTTGAAAACACCATAACTGTGTTAATTTTTCCCAAATTTCTAGTATGACACATTTTGGAAATATTATGGCCATTTTGCATCTATTAGCGTTGATTTCGTGGAATTATGGGCACTCTATCAAAAGATAATTGCTTCTGAAGCTACGCCACCCTCAAAAAACATTCTAACCAACTCAACTACCACAAGAAATGGTCCAAAGTAGTGAAACAAACTCACACGTGTGGTCCAAGGCAATGTCACTGACTCAACAAACCCACACATGCGAGGGAATCTCTCCAATACAATGGTGTGCCCTCCCAAAGATGCTCTAGGTGGTACATGTGATGATGTGAAGTCCTTCTTGTAAGTTCTTTGGATAGAAGGGCATGGACACCCTCACCCAAGTCCTCAAGGAGACAGAACTCGGGGTTGCTCCAGCACCGAAGAGTTGCACTAGTTGGGAAAGTGGGCACCTTAGGTGCGGGAACATGCCAAGGGACTTTCTCAAGCATGAGGCGAAGCATGGGGTGGAAGCGACCAAGAGAAGGGGAGAACCAAAGAAGTTGGGGCACGTCGATATGAAGAGAACACCCAAGATTGGGGTGCATCAGTCCCAAGGGATGGGAAGGTTGACGAGCGCACCGGTTTGTTTGGGCACGTCGGTCCACGAAGGGGCATGTTCGTCCACAAAGGGGCTCAACGCACCCAAAGAACGCGACGATTCAAAGGTGACGTTTAGAGTCCATATAAGAGCACAAGACGCACAACCACAAAGGCATAGAGCAAGTGAAGAGGACAAGATCAGCTTTGAGGTTCTGAGGCAGATTTGGACAAGGAGGGGCGAGCTCCCTCATGGAGCCAAGTCGCTCCACATGGGAGGGATTGTGATGCCTTGAGGTGATTATGTGGATAGAGTTTGGGCAACCTTATTTGGGTTGAGTCTAGCAACAGGCAGGGTGACTTTGGAGTTGGAGAAGTCTCTTTGCAGGTCTGAGTGAGGCATTCTATGAGATATAACCATAGGTCCATGTGAAGCCTTGTGAAAAAGAAGAAACAGTGAGTATAAGGTGGACGCACATTTGGGGTGCACCACAGGACTTGTGAAAGTTTTTTCAATGGATGGGTCTTGGTTTGACGAATCTTTGTATGAGTGTATTGGTTAGGTGAAACGAATCATGTGACTCTTCCCAAGTTGTAAACCAAGCCGGTAGTGCTCATATTCTAATTGTTTTGCAATGATAAGACTTAGTCATGTGTTAGGCACATCTTGTGACACTCACACTATTTTTGTGTGTCTCTTGTTTGTTTCACAAGTGTTCTCTTCGTTTCATGGATGTATGCTTAAATGACTAAGTGTTAAGATATTAACAAGATTGTCTAAGTATACAAGTGAGTCGCACTAGAGTATGAGTGTGACTCACCCGTAGCCTAGAACGGAGCATAGGTATGCTTTAGGTGAAGAGGTGTAGTCCGAACGAAGTATCCTTAGTGTTTCCAAGCAACCAAGTGAGAACCATCGTGGGGTCGCACGCCCTCAAGAGGTGCACGATCGCAAGATTCAAGCAGGCATCTAGTGGGAACGTAATAGATGGTATCAAAGTAAACTTTGAAGACATTTTGGTGAGAGCTTCACCACTATCCTTCCATGACAGATGGTATCAGAGCTTGTTCATCGTAGATTTTGAAGAAGGGTTGGTAAACTCTTCAAGTCCATCTCGATGATAGATGGTATCAGAGTAGATTTGGATCTTCACCACTATTGTCGTCAGAATGGTGGTGTTGAGGTGCATTGCAATTGGTTTCACAGTTCATTGCGAAGACAGTTCAGTCGGAATGTTCACAAATTTGGTGAACAGTTCGGTGGAGCGATCTGATTCATCGCAAAGACTTTGCATCAGACTTATGACAAATGTTCTAGTTGACAGTGTGGTGGAAGGTTGATATGGGCACACCCCTTGTACAGACCGAGAGTGGAGTTTGTGGTGAAACAAAGCACTTGGGAAAGGTGGGTGGCAGGGGTTTCTACTTTGGATGAATTTGGGGTTTCCAGTTGGCACGAAACTTTGGGTTTCCAGCAAATTTAGTTGCGATGGGAGCACGAGTTTGCGCAAAGACTTGGAGATTGCAGATTTTGTGGATGTTGTCGAGGACAGAAACGAATTGAGGTGGGAGAGGATGTAAGGTCTTTGGCCAGAAGGGCACAGATACCCTCACCCAAGTCTTCAAGGAGACGGAATTTGGGGTTGCTTCAACACCCAAGAATCGCACTAGTTAGGAAAGTGGGCACATAGGGCACGTGAATGTGCCAAGGGACTTGCCCAAGCATGAGACGAAGCATGGGGCAGAAGCGACCAAGAGAAGGGGCACACCAAAGAGGTTGTGGTGCATTGACGTGAGGATTACACCCAAGGTTCAGACACACCGGTCCCAAGGGACATGAAGGTTTACAAGTGCACGGGTTCATTTGGATGCGTCGATCTGCGAAGGGGAGCATTAGTTCTTTTGAGCGTGTTGGTTCGCGAAGGGGTGCAACACACCCAAAGGATGTGATGATTCGCAAAGTTCACATTTGGATTCTATATAAGAGCACAAGGTGCTCAACCAAAAAGGCATAGAGCAAGTGAAGAGGACAAGATCAGCTCTGAGGTTCTAAGGAATATTTGGACAAGGAGGGGTGAGCTCCCTCAAGGGGCCAAGTTGCTCCACATGGGAGGACTTGTGTTTCCTTGATGTGATTCTATGGACAGAGTTGGGGCGACCTTATTTGGGTTGAGTCTACCAACGGGGAGGGTGACTTTGGAGTTGGGGAAGTCTTGTCACAAGTCTAAGTGAGGCATGTTATGAGATAGAACCGCAGGTCTGTGTGAATCCTTGAGACAAAGAAGAGATGGTGACTATGAGGTGGACGCACGTTTGCAGTGCACCATAGGAGTTGCGAAAGTTGTTACGACGAATGAGCCTTTGTGTGACAAATTTGTGTATGAGTGTCTTGGTGAGGTGAAGCAAGTCGTGTGACTCTTCCCAAGTTGTAAATCGAGTAGGTAGTGATCATATTGTAATTGTTTCACAATAATAATACTTAGTCGGGTGTTAGGCACATCTTGTGTCATGCACACTAGTTTTGTGTGTCTCGTGTTTGTTTTGCAAGTGTTCTCTTTTTTTCATGGATGTATGTTTAAATGACTAAGTGTTAATTTGTTAACAAGATTGTCTAAGTATACAAGTGAGTTTCACTAGAGTAGGAGTGTGACTTTCCTGTGGCCTAGAATGGAGTATGGGTATGCTCTAGGTGAAGAGGCGTAATCCAGAAAAAGTATCCTTGGTGTTTCCAAGCAGCCAAGTGAGAACCATCGTGGTGTCGCACACCCTCAAGAGGTGAACAATCACAAGATTCAGGAAAGCATCTGGTGGGGACATGAATCCTGTCACAGTGTCCAATGCACTTTCACAAATCTCAATGTAGTGACACATATCCAGACTAATGTACATGTATCCCAATGTAGATACATGAATATCAATGTAATGTCATGGATCCCAAGGAAATGTCTAGGATCCCAATGATATATATAAGTCCATAGGTTGGTACACAGATCCCAATGCAATTACACAAATCTCAAGGCATAGTACATGGATCCCAAGGCATAGATGCAACTCATGATGCAAGTACATGGATCCCAATGCAAGGCATTCACTCATAGTGATGACTCAAGCCTCAATAAGTCATTAATTAATGCATACCAAGTGATCTCTTCTAGCAACATCATAACATTAGTTTAATTTTACAATTTGCATAAGTCTTACCATGGTGGGACAAACTTAACCTTTATTACATGTGACAACTCCTAAGACCAAAAGGTATTTTCTAGATCACTAAGTTAGGGGTATGTGCATATGATAGATGGTATGACATAGGCAGGTAAGTTCATGAGTTGACTTACATAGCTAAACACAAGGCCTTTATAGATGTTCATCCACATGAGTGCCTTTTAAGATGAGGAAGCATTTTAATATTGAGTTACTATTTCCTCCACATTGTTTCTTACTACCCCCTTACGTTCCTTTTCTTTTTTTTTCTTTCATTTTCTTTCTTTTTTTTAGTCTCTTTTATTTAAATATGCATTGTTAATCATATGAATTGGGTCATTGGCCTCATAGCGAAGTGGCATAGCTCAAGCTTTATTTGGCTATTACTTTTCTACTTTTTACCTCATAGCTCTTAAGATAAGGCTTTCCTCATGAGATTAATAAAGATAGACCTTGATGTATAACATATGACAAGACTTCCATGAGCGGGAAAATAGAATATTTGAGAAGATGGAAATTGTTAAGTATGATTTGGGATATAGACATGCTACACATTTCCTAGATCTCTAGTAGTACAACTTGACTCAAGAAATGACGACACTTATCTAAAGGAAAAGTATGTCTCCCATGGTACAACGAGGAAAATAATAAAATTGTAAGTGTTATAATGTGTTATTAGATCACATTTAATGTTTACCATGGTCATAGCCATATAAGAAACCATATCACCATGTATAAGTAGGAAGCCCATACATGAAATTGTTTGACAACACAGGTATTCCAACAGAGGACGAACACCTTCAGTAACCACTCACACAACCAGATCAAATATCAAAACATCAATGTTTTGACGTGGTAAAACCCTATAGGGAAACATCCACGGCCCCAACCAACGCAGCCATTTGGAGTAGTTTATTAATGCAAAATAAAAATATTACAGAGAGATTTTACAAGAGAGTTTCTCACAATAGGTCATCGAAAAATGACCCTACATACTCTTTAAATAGAGATCATGGACCAATCGGGTGTTAAGTCACGGATCAATGGTCATTAAGATCGAGGAGAATATGAAATGTCGGATCACTCTGTGTCGGGAACATATCATGACCATCGGATTTCCTAACTACAAATGCATACTAAAGAAACACACTAAGAAACACATTTTTACCTAATGACACATTAGACCAAGTAGATATTAACTAACTGCCAAGTGTCTAAATATCCCAACATCCCCCCTTAAGAACAACTTGGGACAGGATTGAAGGATTTACAATAGTGACACAATAGGAGAAGGAAGGAGTCATTAGAGCCTATCCCCACTTAATGACAACTTTGTGAACTCCTAACATAGAGCGAAGTTTGGAAAACTTAACTTATGTAAGAAACTTTGTGAAAATGTTTGCAAATTGATCTTTTGTAGGTAAAAAGAGCACTTCAATAACTTGATCATGAATGAGCTTTCTGATGAAGTTTATGTGTAGCTCGATGTGTTTGTTGTGATGATGTTGAACTGGGTCTTTGGCGAGCTTGATGGCACTCTAATTGTTGCACCAAAGGTCGATCAAATGTTGTTGTTGGAATTCAAACTCTAAAAGGATCTGTCGAAGCCACAAGGCTTCCTAAATTGAATTTATTGTTGCTCAGTACTCTGCTTCTGCTGAAGAAAGTGCAGTAGCTTGTTGTTTCTTACAGGCCCAAGTGACAGGTCCTGAACCAATACTGAAAACATAACCTGCAGTAGACTTTTGATCATCAGGGTCGCCGACCCAATCTGAATCAGTGAAACCAACCAATAAAGGAGTCCCCCTGAATTGTAATGTATCCCAAACTGAACTGTACCCCGGACACACCGAACTATCCTTTTAGTTATTTTCCAATGGCTTTCATGGGGTGTTTTCATATACAAGGAAACAAGACCAGCAGTGAAGGAAAGATCATGACGGGTATGACTCAAGTATAAGAGGCTACCAACTAACTGACGGTACAAGGTGGCATCAACTTCAAGAGAAGTACATGTGGCAGCAAGCTTGACTCCAGATTGGAAGGGAGAAGGGGTTGGTTTACAATCTTCCATGTGAAAGTGACGAAGAAGGTCACAAGCATACTTAGACTGGGAAAGAAAAATTCCTTCATTGGTTTTCAAAACTTGGAGGCCAAGGAAATAGTGCAAAAAGCCTAAGTCTATCATTTCAAATTTCTTCTTAAGGTTGGTTTTCACATGGTTTAAAATTTTTGAGTCACTACCAATAAGGATAAGGTCATCAACGTAAAGGACAAGGATTATGAGATGGCTTCCTACTTTCTTGGTATAGACATTAGGATCAAAATGGCATCTAGAAAATCCGGTGTCAATAAGAAAGTTGTTCATTTTGGCATACCAAGCTCGAGGAGCTTGCTTAAGACCATAAAGAGATTTCTTAAAGCGAAAAACAAGGCTAGAGTCATTCTAGACATAGCCAGGAGGTTGTTCCATGTAGATTT
>CBVK0103255893.1:0-15864 GCA_900067695.1 Picea abies
CTCAGTAATTCAACAATCATCTTGTTCTTTCAGGGAAGCTCTGATACCATGTTGAAAAATTGATGCATGTGGGTAAATTTTAAAAAATTACAACATACAACCAACATACCAATACATATGCATACATGAGGATCATTGAAAGTGATGCAATCACAAAGAGAACACATGTATACCATGGGAAACCCTCCTAGAATATAAAACCCATCCAGAACTTCTCTTTAGATTATTGAACAAAGTATAATACTAGTACAAGACTTTATAGTAACTAGATAACATTCAGAGGGTTAAAACAATACCTTTATTTCAACACTTACAAACTTTACAAATAGATGAATTAACACTTACAATAACAACTTGAAAAAATCATCAAAAGATAATTGACTTTCCTTCTTGTTGTAGTAGACTTAAGGAAGCTTTAACACAATATTTGTAGTATCCTTATATCAGCAAGGAACAACAGAAGACTTCAACAAGAATAGAGTGCTTATATCAGCAAGGAACAACAGAAGACTTCAACAAGAATAGAGTGCTTGTATTGACAATATACTTCAACAACTAGCTTCCATATACCAACAGAAGACTCCAACAACTAGCAGCCATATACAAGTAGAAGATTCTAGTAGATATCGGTCATATGTCAACAAAATACTTCAACAAATAGATGCCTTTTCTCAACATAGGACTCCAAAAAAACAAAGTTATCCAAATGTTAAGTGAATGACTCTTTTTATAGGTTGGTTTGGCTTCCCTAAGAAACCCCCTATGAGTGTATGACATTTGTATAACAGCTATCATACCTGCCCTCCTTTGGCTACCAAGATTTAGCTCCTAAGTTTCCGAAGAGCCACCTCCTAAAGCTCCCAAGAGACACCTCCTAAAGCTCCCAAGAGCCACCTCCTAAGTCTCTTCTAGAGGATTCCCTAGGCTATTGTCTTAATATTGTATGACATCTATATAACAACTATCATGCCACCACCCTAAGCATCCCCCCTAAGATGACCACTCCAACCTCCCTAAGAATCCCTCTTAAGAAACCTCCGTAAGTTGGCCACTATGATCACCCTAAGAAGCCCTCTTAGAGGTGATATGAGGTTGACACATGGCATAGATTTGTCTTGAAATAAGGTTCAAAATTTTCATGTGTTTTAAGCTTGACATAAATTTAACACTATATCAAAACTTTACTTGCATGGTTACTTACAATATGGAAAATAACTTCCAAATCTATATAATTCAACATACTCTATGACTGTAAATATTATAATGGTTTCCTTTCCCATCATATAGTGCATCCACTTATTAATAGATTGAATCAATGCATATAGTTCATTATCATATGTAGGGTAGTTTAAAACTCCCCCATGAAACATCTAAGAATGATAACATATCGACTTAGCACATTGTATCAAAAATTTTTCCATAACATATCCACTTGCATTTGTTTCCACTTCTAAAGCCTTATGCAAGTTAGGCAATGTGACAACTGGTGCTTGAATGATATTTTTGTTTTGAGTTGTTGAAATATTTCTTCTAATTACTTCCCCACTTGAAACTCTTACCACTAGTTGTTATTATGTGAAGTGTCATATCTACCTTAGAAAAGTATATTGTGAAATTTCGTAGGTAATATGATACCCAAAAAAATATCTTAACTTCAATGCCATTAGTAAGAACATGTTAGTTCATGATGGTCTCCATCTTTGCAGGATTTATTATGAGTTCCCCTCAATTGATGACATACCCAAAATACAACAATGAATACTAAGAAAACTCACAATCATTTAGGTTTTCCAACAATTGATACTTTTTTAGAGTCTCTAACACCTACATGAGATGTGAGATGTTTTCCTCCTGAGTAGGGATATAAACTGATATGGAATACAACTATATTAGTACAAATGAATCTAAATAAGTATGAAATACATCATTCACCAAACACATAAATGTATCTCTAGTTCATTACATGAACCAAAAGGAATGACCAACCATTCATACATACCTTTCCTTTCCTTGAATGGGGTCTTCCAAGTGTCTTATTATTTAATAGGTACCTGGTGGTATCCTGATTTGAGATCCAACCTAGTGAAGTACCTCGCTTGTTGCAACTGATCCAATATATCATCAACCCATGGAAGAGGGTGCCAATTATTGAGTGTGATATTTTTCAAATCTCTATAATTGATAGAGATTCACCAAGCCCCATCATTTTTATGCACTAAATGATAGCTGACCCACAAGGTGAGGTTCTTGGTCGAATTACTCCTTTCTCTAGTAGCTTCTGTAATTATTTTTTCACTTCATTTTCTCCCAAAAGATATTGTATATAAAATCAAATATTTATTAATGGGGAGTTAGAAAACCATTTTATCTCATGCTCTGATTACCTTTTAGGTGGAAACCCTTTAACCCCTTGAAACACTATCATGTATTTCTATAAAAACTCTTCCAACTATTGTTTCCTCTCTTTTGTACATCCTTTCAAAGATACATTTGTTCTTTCAATGATCAAAAGGGATATGAATGAGATCTTGATATCCAATTTTAAGATTGAGAATTTATAGTTGTTGAAAAGTATGAAACTATGTTATACAAAAGTTGTCATTTTTTAATTGTAACTATGATTAATTGCAACAATATAAATTAGATTTATATTTTTCAAGGAAGTTGGGTTTCAATGACACAAATGCATAATAAAGTTCCCACATCAGTGAACACAATCACCCTAAAGCATTATTTCAAGAACAAATTACAACTAGTTACTTTTATGATACAACAGATAAGTTTTTAAAAAGGAATCATTGGAAAAAAAAAGTTCAATTGTATGAACATTTCTCCAATGTACTTTTGTAGTTGGTCAAAACCAACTAGTTAAGAAAGCCTCTTGATTAAGTGTTACAATTAAGGTTAAGTTCATGGCTCTAAAAGAGATACACAACATAAATATCAATTGTCATAAATATACCATTGCTTGGTCAAAACCAACTAGTTAAAAAAGCCTCTTGATTAAGTTTTACAATTATGGTAAAGTTCATTGCTCTAAAAGAGATACACAACATAAATATCAATAGTCATAAATATACCATTGCTTGCCCAACATTGCGATTAACAACCACATGTGTGTCAATCTATATCAATCCCAAATTAAAGTAAACTAACACAACCACATAACAAAAGTGGTTGATATACATAGATAAGGTTTATTTTTCATTTTTCAAATTAATGGTCATAAACTTCTCATATCAACCACTTTTATAATATAGTTATACAAATATAATATATACGTATCTAATAATAATTAAAATAATCAATTAATATAAATAAATATATAAATTATAATAATACATACCCAATAAAAACTCTAACTAACCTAATAGTAAATGAAAACCCAAAATAATGCAAATGATAAAATAGAAAGATAACAAATATTAGAAGGTTCATTTCCAATGTTGCATTCATACGTTAATTGATATTTTAAAACACTGAAGTTAGGGAAGCCCAGAAAATTAAATAATTAAAGCTAAGTAAGTTAGGCTGATTATAAACTACAATGTTTCAACCTTGCCATAAATTTGAGGGTTACAAAAACGAAATGTTAAGAAACATATCCGACCGTGGTCTTTGTCTTGGTGTAAAATTCAGATCAAATTGCATCTTCTTCATGTTGGTTGATTGAACCACAACTAAGTAAAAATGGAGACATGAGCAGTTTAAGTTATAGAAGCGTTACTACTGTGGAATAACATCGGCCCTCTTTTATTCAAAAACAGCAGGAAAACCACTCTTGATGCGCGTAGTCATGTATTAGTTTTGGAGTTGCCACGACGGAATACTCAACAGGCCGTCACATTATGAACACGGAAATCACAGTGGCTGCAACATACTTCATTTGAATAAATTCCATGTCTTTTCAAAAACAAACCCGCAGACCATCATGGAAGACTGCGAACTTCAAGGTACTCTATTGGGAGAAATGGCCATCCTCGTTCACCCACCTCTCCAGTTTTAATTGGAGACACTCGGCGCTCCAGAGACCAATATAGGGCATGTGGTTCTGCCCTACATATGAAATGTTACGACATGCAGGTGGACGTAAATGAAACGTTAACGAGACTCCCACGCACGCTAATGAGAGGGTTTGTGGTGGAAGAAAACATGGTATGTGTTAAAGAAATAGAAATGCAGTAAAAAAACATGATATGTATATCTTAATAGTAGATTTTACCAATCAAATTGTTGGGTGGAGGAGGGTCCTTTGCCCCACAAACAAGGGGGTCTCATACACCAATTTAGTGTGGCTTGGCCGTGACCTTAAAAATAGATTATTATTTTTATTATTATTATTACTATCACTAATATAGTTACCCCAACTCAAATAATGTATTTTTTTCTCATAATCTTTAAATACATATATCACATAGCATGATGAAGTGTTATCTCGATAAATTACTAACTATTTTATTTTTTTCACTGTAATTTAAATTATTATGTTTAATCTCTATTATTATAAACTAGTAATTGTTTTGTTGAAGCTAATTTAAATTTTTGTTTTTGTTTTTATGTACATAGGTTTTTGTCCTAAATTAAAATGGAGAACTCACATAAGTTAAAAAGAAATGGTTTAAGGGTTAATCTAATAATTATGTTGTATTATGTAGATGACTAATCACTAAGATTATGGATTTTTTTGTTTTGTTATACTAAAATTGTTTATTTTCTAAGATAGTTTACAATTTGTGGATTGAAAACATATTTCTAAAATTTATATAAGATAATTTTAATTTTTTTATAATGTTTGTTTAGTATTAAAACACTTGTATTTTATAAACAATACTCATCATAAACTCTCGGCGGTCCAATAGATTCAAGAATCAAGCAACCTCTGTTTTTATGAATTTTTGCTCAGAACCAATAAATCCATAGTTTTGATTCAATATATATCAACATTTTGATCTTAAAAATAACATAAAAAAAATTTCCTTTTCAGCTCGATGAACAAGCAATCCATTCGAACAATTAATACTCAATTGATCAATTAACATAATGTGCTTTACACCTTTTTTTTTTTTTCCACGGAAAAGTTTACTTCATATATTCAAACAGAATATAAAAATATACACAGCAACATCAAACAACATGAACAGAGGCCTAATCTCTTATCAGCGGCCAGTTCATAAAACAGAAGGAATTGCCAAATGGACAATACTGGGAAGTTTACAGTGTCGGAAAACCGGTCAGATTGTAATCCGTCCCTGTGAAGTTGCCGAATGGATTAAGCCTGTTGCAGATCAATGAATTCGGTTGCCACTAGATCTGGTAATCAGAAAGGCTATCGGCAAATGGACAATACTGGGAAATTTCAATATCAGAAAACCGGTTAGATTGTAATCCATGCCAATGAAAGTCACCTAATGGTCAAAGCCTATTTATAGATCAGTAATTTCTGTTGCCACTAGATCTGATAATCAGAAAGGCTTCCAAATCAGATTTTGAGTAAGGTTGGTGGACCCTCGTTGCCATCCTCCCATCTGGAGAAAGCCAAGAAGCGGAGGGGACGGGATAGAGCCAGTTTTGATAGGTGGTTTGCGATAGTGTTGTCTTCTCTGTATATATGGGAGGCAGAGAGGCTCTTGAACAGTCTTGTAGCTTCAATTGATTTCTCTTTCCAGCATTCCAGAGCTGCTGATTGGAGGTCAGACTTTTCATTTATCCAGTCGATAATGACTTTTGAGTCTCCGAGGAGTAACAACTCATCGATGTTTAGCCTTTGAGTCAGGATAAGGGAAGCTCACGCCCCCAGTAGTTCCTCCTTAGTGTTTGTGCCTTATCCGCCATTCAGAGTCCATCTGTAAGAAGTGTGGTCTTTGATGAAGATGTGTCCCCCCGCCCCACAAAGAGATCCCTTTGGTTGCGCTGCTCCGTCAAACCAAGAAATGGCTTTATCAAAAGGAAGAGTTGTAAGAGATCTGTGTTTTGCATTTAAATTGTAAAAACGTTTTACTCAAATATATATGGAATTTTTCTTTTTCTCATAAAGTATATTTTTTTTATAATAAAAAATTCAATTTCGGAAAAAAATAATTATAAAGCTCTTCATCTTTCTTGTAAACCAAACATCTATTATAGAATTTCTTATTCCAATAAAAAGGTTGAGAAATTAAAGAGAAGCAGAAAAGCAGATGTGATTAAAGAGCATTATGCATTTACGTTGGCGTGCAGGAGGGGCATCGGGCATTGTCCAGACATGGCTAAAGTTTATGCGCATTCTAGCTTTAAAGTGAACTTGTATGCGATTCTTTTTTAAAGAAAAATGCTATGCGATTTCGAACTTTAAAGTGAAAATGTGTGCGAATTCATCTTTTGTGATGAAGAAAAGAATTACAAAATTGAAAATGTAAGTGATAGTGATAGCTATGGGAGTTCTTTATTCTAACTCGAAAATGATAGTGTATGCGATTTATTTTTTTAATAGAAAAATGTTATTATAATGTTAACTCTAAAATTCTAACTCTAAAGCGAAAGTATATCTGATTTTTTTTAAAAGAAAAATGTTATGTTAATGTTAATGTTAACTCTAAAGTGAAAGTGTATGTAATTCGTGTTTTATGAGATTAAGACCGTGAGCAATATGCACTCACTATAACAATTATGATATTATTATAAGATCATTAATAACATTCCAAAAAATTAAAAGGATACAAGATTTGTTAAATCTAGAAGTGATTCATGAGTAAGGTCGGTTGATGTTGAAGTTGAGGAAAGTATGTTGGTATGAGATCTTAAAAAGGATAAAAGACTTGTTAAATCTAGAAGTGATTTATGAGTAAGGTCGGTTGATGTTGAAGTTGAGGAAGGTATGTTGGTATGAGATGATATGTACTAGGTCCTTTTCATGAATAAATGTATGTTTTTATGTGTATTTATTATGGATGGTTTGGCACATGCATAAGGCATGTCTTGGAAGTCTTTTGATACATGGTTTCATATGGTTGAGTTTCATGTCTTTATGATATTGATACATGCTTGAGACATGTTCTTGGTACTTGGTTTATGGATGTTATGGTTTAATGTTAAAGACACATCTTTGTGATATTGGCATATATTTGAAACATACACTTGCTATATAGTTTGGATGGTATATACTTGAGGCATATGGTTCCTCAATTGATATTTTTTTTTAAAACTTGAATTATTTCTTAGTATTTTTGGCAACTTGAAAACCCTCAATTGAGGGTTTATTAAACCCTCGATTGACTGGTGCATTGACCAAACCCTTGATCAAGGTTCCACTCTATGCTCAATCAAGGGTTTGTGTAACTCAATCTCATTACCAAAATGTGTGACTTATCTTCACATTTTGCCCCCCAAATTTGGCCAAAAAAAACCTGAAGCATGTTAGAAATGGAAGTCTATTTACATGGAAATGTTGAATAGTTCACTAAAAGGTACATATCTAAAAAAAGATTAATGAATATTGCAGATCTAAAGTCAAAAGTTGTGGTCATGAACTAGAAAGTTGTAGACACGGAGGATGGAAATCTGAAAAGTTCAAATCTAAAGAAGGAAGTTGTAGATTTGAAGTAAAATTCCAAGTAGACTACAAACCAAGCATAAAGGGTTTTGATGAATGCCTCTAGCTCTAATATCATGAAATACATTGAACAATATGTGTCAAGATCATACACAAAAAAACAAATATAAAGAGCCAAAGCCAGAAAGAAGAGTGGTAAAACCTCTGAGATATATAAATGAAATATCCACTTTGAAAATATCTCTCAATTTTATTAGCTCAAGATAGTACACACCCTCTTCCTCTCATATAATGAGATCACTACACTAATTTATATAGTGGAGGATGCTGTTGGATTACTGAGACGGGGGGGGGGTCAGGATCTCCGGGAGTCCTGCATGTATATCCATTTCTACCATTATCTTATCCATTTTTCTATCAGATGAAGTCAGCGAGGGTGTGTCCACTGATAAAAAACACCCTAAAGACGAGCCGATGAGCTCGAGGGCCTGTTGGTTCCAGAGTTGTAGTGGGAGGCCTGGTAAAAGAACCAAGAGATGCCTGTATGATAAATGTTTAGTTGACGGATTAACATTGAGCCTCCATCTCTTGAGCATGAGACTTCCACCGCCAACCGCCCAAAACTTTTCCAAAACGCGGACTGAGTCCTCAGGCGTCTGAAAAATGAAGCCAATCCACCCATGCTGGAGGTAAAGTACCTTAGGGAGATATCCTAGAAGAGGCTTCCAGGATTCTATGATCCAGTCATCCAAACGTAGGTTGCATTTCTCCTTGTAAGGAAGTCTACCAACCAGGGCATAGAGTGCCAGGTTGCAGGCCTCAAAAAGTCCTACATCCATGCCCAGGACAAGTTTTGGGTGTAATTTTTTTGGTTTCCAGACCCTCTGTGTCTTTTTTAGAGTGGTGCTGGGATGAGGTTTGTTGGAAGGGGAGATGGACTTATGGCGGATCCCACCATTCCTGGTAAATATAGACTGTTGTGGGGGGTTTAACTCGGAGAAAGGCTTCAGTAGTGGGTCTCCTGGGATGGAAGTATGGGAAAGAGCGCCAGAAGAAGGAGTGCACTTTTCTTTACGGTAATGGTTGCTGATCAACTCATCGATGGAGGTAAAAGTATCCGGGTGGTCCCATGGGTCCCCGTTCTATCTATTAGATGAGTCTGTGTTTTGAGTCTCCATGTGATAGGCTGCTGAAATCACCGGGGAAGAGCTTATGTCTGTGGTGGGGGAAGAGACAGGATAGTCCTGATAGATATAGGAGGGGTCCAGCCCTTTCCAAGAAAGTGGTCAGGTTTAGTGCGAGGATATAGGATAGATGGTTTTCAAACAGTGTTTGAGACAACAGGAACCTCGGGAGAGAGGTCTGTTGTTTGTAGTGGGGAAATAAGACAGGTAGATAGGAACAGGGGCAGCCTTCCCAGAATCAATAAAGAGTCAGGATTAAAGAAGGATACAATTTTCCAAGGAGAATAAGTCACCGGAGGGAAGAGTTTGAAAGGGGAAGGTCGTTAGATAGAGTCTATGTAATAACACGATCGATTATGCTTGGTTACCCGCTGTCTGGGACCGGCCCACCACTGTGCACTCCATTTTTGCAGGTGTCTGTGACTTCTACCAAGCCAGTGTGCCCAAGCTGAGGTTCGAAGGGATGTGGCGCCCATCCGAACCGGTGCCTCTCGTTCAGATACGTTTGCACCTCTCCAGTTAAAACCAGTCGTGCACCTCTCCATTTCAAACCAGTCGTGCACCTCCAAAAACTATTGATATTTTGGGTAGTCACCGGTGCCCGTCCGAACTAGTGCCTCTCGTTCAGAAATGTTCGCGCCTCTCCAGTTCAAAAGCCATATTAAAAATAATAAATATTAAATATATACATTGAAAAGACATGCTCGAGCAATGTTTAATTTAAGCTCAACAACAAGGGTATAAATGTACAATGGGTATAAATGTACAATGTTCAAATAAATATACAATGTTTTTAAGCAGCGAGTCCATTTCAATGTATTCAAAACAATACTTTATATCAAATTTTTTAAGGTTAATAATTTCATCCTTCCTTATAATCTTCTCTAGGCGTCTTAGAATCTTCTCTTTCATCTTTTTATCTAAAATATTAGTGGTATCATTTTATTGATCTTAAAGTTCAAAAAGTATATTTTCATTTTTTTATTTTTATTTTAACGATATTTCAGATGGTCATAAATAACATATTTTAGATTTAGGGTTATTCTTATTATTAAAATTAAAATTATTGCTAATATAATATTTAAAATTAATGTAATATAAATCATTATTATTAATATTTTTAATGTTTATTAAGAGATGTTATCATTAATATTAGGAATATTATTATAATCATATCATTAATATTTTATTTTATTTTGTAAGTGAGTGTGAGTATCTGTATTACTAAAAAAGACTAATATACAAAACGAGGAACTCTCTGGTCTGCCAAAAAGGAAACTAGCCCAGAGGTTCCAGAGTTGCATTCTTTGAGATAACAAAGGGTATGGCTGGACCGCCACATTGGGAAACCGGTCCAGTCCCATCATATCCATTTTTTTACAAGCTAATCATAACATAAACATAAAAAACACAAAGACAACAATTAATAATGACCCAGTTACATTCACTAATCACTGGCTAACCCGACGTTAGTCCAATATTATGAGATTATTCTTTCCATATTTCCCCTTGTTCTTGCTCTCCTCCTTCTGGGCCACAGTGTGGGTCTTCCTGATCCTATCTGGTGCTCCATTCCCATCAGCAAGTGTGATGTCCATATGATGGACATAGCAAAAGTATAAGTGGAATTGGGCAGCCATTCGCTCTAGCTTCTCCTTCTGGTTCTTCTAGTCCTCTACAATTCATTTTGTACTAGCGTCCAGATTGGTGAGGCAACTCAGGATTTCTTTTAGCAATTTTTTTTGGTCCTTGTTACCCTTCGGACTCGCATATTTCTTTTTTTTGCTCACTTTTCCTATTAACATATTTTTCCACCATGCCATCTCTATCGTCTTATGGTAGAGGGTTTCCCTGGACTGCGTGGTCATTGGGTCAGTTATCCAGTCCACTTCCTGGATCAGTTGCTCCTAGGCTTTGCCCTTGTGCTTGGCAGTGATTTCCCTCTCCCGCCTGGTGATGGTTTCTTTTCCTTTTGGTTCAACTAGTGCCTAGAAGGTGCCCTTGGCGTTTCGGTCCGCTTGCTCCATCCTTGAAATGATCCTTTGGTTTGTTGGATTTTCTTCCATATGGGTGTTTGTTTTGATGTGCGTTGTCTTCATATCCACCATGTTGGCTAGCTTGTGGAAGTTCTTTCCCTGAATTCTCCTCCTGTTCTTATCGACACAGGGGTTGCTTCTTTCTGGGCCCTTGTTTTTGTGGTAGCTTCTGTTGTTGCACTTTTCTCAACTGCAACTATTCCTATTGCTTCTCCTCTTATCGAAATTCTCCTACTACAGAATCATCCTTGCAATCATGGTCTAGCCTTAGAGGTGGTTATTCCTATCCTTTTTCTCTGTCTCGATATGTGTGACCATGAAAATCTTCCTGTTATCCCTGTGTCGACCATCTCCCTTACTCGTTGTGTAACCAACTTTTCTCTTCCCCGTATCTGTTCTTGGGAGAGGTGTGACCCTACTAGTGCATGGTAACATTTTTTGTCCTTCGTCAATCATGACCTGCTGAGTCCCATTTGTACTTTTCCCTGCACTAACCCTACGCTTTTTCCCACTAATGTGACCTTGATGTCGTACCTCCATCTATTGTGTGGTCTGATCCCGCATTTTCATTTGTTATCGGGTGTTGGCCATGAATATTCTTCCTGGATTCATCATGCCCAGCTATTGGCCTTGCACTGCTCCTCTCGATGTGATCTTTTGTACTTAATCTGTTGTCACAGTCTTTTTTCACTAGTTGTATGCAGTCTATTCTAAATTGACCATTTGGGATGTTGCTCCAGGTGGTGTCTAACTCTGATCCTTCCTTGCTGATCCCTTCATTATTGATTCTGTTTGCCAGGACATTCACTGACCTATGTACCCAACGCAACTCCACTATGTTCATCTTTTGCAGATGTGCCTAGACTTTTTGCAGGGAGTGTGCCAATCGCAGTGTCTCTGAACTTTTTCGACTCTGGTGCCATTTTGGGGTTTCTTCACCATCTTGATTACCAGAGTGGATTCACCTTCCATGATAGTGTTTGTCATCCTTTCATGACTTAGAATCTCAAGGCCGATCTGCAGGGCTCCGAATTCCACTGCATTGTTAGTTGACTTTCCCATACTCCCAACGTACAGCCAGATTATGTTTTCTCCACTATCCTTGATAAACCCACCCATTCCTATCATGCCTGGGTTTCCTTTTGTTGCCCCATCGAAATTCAACTTAAGGAACCCTACTAGGGGGGGATTCTAGTTGTGCTCACCTAGTTGGAGTTGTTGTGGTCATCCTATTTGTGTGTGTTTGTGCCCATATTTTAGGTGAAAATCTTCTAGGAATATATATTCTTGACCTACGAGTTGTGCTTTCCCATTTTGGTAGTTGCGGCTCTGCACTATTTCTCTTGTCATGGAGAATATTTTTTCTTTGATTTTCCCTTCCGGAAGGCTTTCATTCTTGAAGATGTGTTGGTTCCTTTATTTCCATATTGTCCATATGATCATCCTCAAAATGAGAGTCCAACATAGATTCACCTCTTCATTTTTGTTGTAACTCTCCTACCAGTTGTTGATGGTTGCGGAGATGTTACCTCGGGTCCTATTGGACTGTCGAAAAATACCTGTCACCCAGTCCCAGATCTATGTTGTGTAGATACATTCATAAAGGAGATGATTCGTTGTTTCTTCCTTGGCGTGACAGAGGTGGCACCGTGACGGAACTATGAAACCCCTTTTCCTTAGGTTTTTCCAGGTTAGAATTCGGTTGTGAATTACTAACAATTTGAAAATTTTAATTTTTGGCCACTGGGGGCTCCTCCAGATCTTATCCCATAGTTGCGCTGTGTATTCTTGGTCTTGTTCCATAATGTAATGTCGAGCTTCCTTCAAGTTAAATTCATCGTCATTTTTTTGGCCTCGTCTTAATTAGTCTTCTTCCTCTGAGACTGCAATTTTCCTTTTCCTAATTTCCTCCTCCACCTCTTTCACGATGGTTGTGGTCCGATCGCTAGTTTGGGAATTGAAATTATCCCAGATTCTCCATATATATTGATCTATTTCTTGCTTCCAATAGTGGTGGATGTTGGTTTTTCCTTGCACGATCATATCCTCTTGGAGTTCCTCCCTATCTAGATTTCCCATCCTGGGTTCCTTTTACCAGGCATCCTCCTAGAATCTGGTTGTTTTACCATTCCTTACTTCCCATAAGTTTTGTGTGTGGACCTAGGTCTTGTTACACCAAGCTAGGTTCCAGATGGTTGATCCCTCCCTAGTGCCCATAAAAGGAATTTGGTCTTGGTCATTTATGTCCAGGGAATACTTTCCCTTCTAGAGGATTGCCCATGGTGTAGAGGTTTATTTAACCTATCTCCACTAGAGTTTCACCCGATAGGCTTCGTTGGTTACCTATGGATCTTATAGCCCCATTCCTCCTTTACCTTTTGGCTTGCAAACCTTCTCCAACACCACCAGGGCCCATTTTTTCTTAGTTTCTGCTCCTCGCCATAGGAAGTCCCTTTCGATGGTCCTTATTTTTGTAGTATCCCTTTGGGGGTGGGAAATATAGACATCATATAGGTTAGGATTGCTTGTAGAACCATCTTGGTCAGTACCAGTCTCCTCACTAGGTTGAGGGATCTGTACATCCAATTTTTCACCCTCTCTTGTAGCTTGTTGATCACTCCTTCCCAAGTTTCCATTTTGTAAGCTCTGTCCGTTAGGGGGATGCCCAAGTATTCAGTTGGGAGAGTTTTTCACTCAAAGCCCAAAATATTTGCCAAGTTCCTTTGGATTGCAGGGTTGGTGTTGAAAAGGTAGATCATCGATTTGGAATGGTTGATCTCGGCTCCCAAGGCTTCCCAAAACTCTTCTAATATCCTTTTGAAAAAAAATTCTTCCTTCACCATGGGTATGCCATGGAGTAAGGTATCATCCACGAACTCTTGGTGTGTGGAAGTCGGGTAGTTTTCAAAAGGTTTGAGGCCTGTAATTTCTCCTGTTGTTTTTGCGCTTTTTATGCTTTGAATAAGACCTTCCATCATCAGGATGAACAGGAAGGGGGATAGCGGTTCTCCTTTTCTGATGCCTCCAATAGGCCAGAAGGGTTTGGTTGGGGCTCCATTTATTAGGAGAGAGAAACTTGTCATTGAGACTAGGCTAAGGATCCATCTGATCTAATGTTGGGTGAACCCAGAGGCTTCCAGAGTCTCTACCATGTAGTGCCAACTAATTTTGCCATAGGCTTTTTCTAGGTCAAGTTGTATTATCACCCCCCATCTCCTCTGGATTTTTAGGGTGTGTATTAGCTCATGAGCATGGATGATGTTGTCCATGATTTGTTGGCCTTCCGCAAAACCCGCCTGCTCTTATGAAATCAATGTGGGTAGGAGGGGTTTCAATCTACTGGATATGACTATAGAGATTATCTTGTAAACCACATTGCATAAAGCTATGGGTCTGTAACGGTCATGGGTCCTTGCTTCATTTACCTTGGGGATTAGGGTAATCATTGTGACATTTAATGCTTTTATAATGGCGGCCGACCATCGAGAGTCCTCCACCACCCTATAAACATTGTGTTTAACCACTTCCCAATAGGCTTTGAAGAATTCCATTGTGAAACTATCTGGACCTGGGGATTTTCCATTGGGCATATCTTGGATCACTTGATCAATTTCCTCCTTATCTATGGTTTTGTTTAGGTTGTTATTCTGTTTCTTGGTGACTAAATAGTGGATGTGCTGCTTAATCCTTTGGATGGCCTCCGTTAGGTCTTTGGTGGGTTCCTAGGCTATCCCATGGAAGTGACTTACTAGGGTATTTTCAATCCCCTTGTGGGATTCTCTCTCGATCCCATCCTGATCCTTAATTTTTTAGTTTTTGTTGTGGGCTCTTCTGGCAATGGTTGTTCTATGGAAAAACTTAGTGTTTCTCTCTCCTTCCTTTAGCCATATGATTCAGTACTTTTGGCGCCATATAATTTCTTCCTGCTGGAATCTTCCTTCCCATTCTTGGGTCATTTGGATCTCTTCCTTTTTTCAATCCTCTATGTAGCCCTTCGCTATGCAAACTTCCTGGAGTCTTCTCATTCTGTCTTCAATATTTTTATTCTCTTGGTTTATGTTGCCAAAAATTTCCTTGTTCCACTCCCTAATATTATATTTGATGTAATTTAGTTTCTTATAGAGTTTGAACATCCATGTACCTAGCTCCGGTTGTTCCTCCCGCCACCACTAGTTGGTGTTCTCCTTGAAGGTAGGGTGTTCAATCCTGAATTTCTCAAATCGGAAAGGTCTATTCTTCCAGGTGGTTGAAAAGTCTGCTTCCATTTGGACTGGCCAGTGATCAGAGCCCCCTCAAGGAAGGATGCTTCAATCTAAGGTTAACCCCTGCATAATGATGGATTCCGACACCAAGAATCTGTCTAGTCGTTTCACAACTTGATGTTGATTTATCTGTTTATTGTTCCAAGTGAAGTGTCTGTTATTGGTTCTGATGTCCACTATCTCCGCTGTGTCTATGCATGTTGAGAATTCTTCCACATCTCTATACAATCTCCTAGTGCCTCCTTTCTTTTCTACAAGTGATGTGATGATGTTGAAGTCCCCTGCCAGGATCGAGTGGAGGCTGTTGGAGCAGAGTTTTAGGTCTTCTAGGTCTAGAAGCATTCTTCTCTTGTCCTCTAGCATCTGGGGTCCATACACATTAGATCATAGAATCATCTCCGTATTCCCAATGATTTGCATGTGAACTGAAAGTGTGTGCCTGGTAGCCTCAACTGCTATTAGGTTCATCAATTGTGAATTCCACAAGGTGAGGATTCCTCCTACCATCTGCTATCCTTCGACAACCAACATCTTGTACTTGCTCCATTGTTTTTTGTTGATTGTTCCATTCTGTCTACAGTGCATTTTGTCTCTTGGATGAAATAGAGGTCTGGTTGTTCCTTCCTCAGTCTATTTCTAAGAATTCTTTGCTTTCGTGGTATGTTTAGGCCTCTTATCCATGTTATAATATTCATTTAAACATGTGGGGGGGGAGCCGGGAAAGATCTTTTTGATCTTACCTGAGTTTATCAGTAGAGATCCTAGTTCTTGTAGGGCTACATTGTTTGATTGCCTCCCTTTTTTCCTTCTCGTCTGCTTGGGTGAGAGTTGTGGTTGTCCTTCGCCTGCTTTGA
>CBVK0103255907.1:0-24706 GCA_900067695.1 Picea abies
CTTATGGACCAGGGTTTACTTTTCTGAAGGGAAATTTGGAAAGGGTGTTCTATTTATTGTTCAAGTCTTACAAACAATTTAAAATGTGTAGTTTTGTTTGGCTTTAGAAGATCTTTGCTTCTTTTTTTTTATAACGTTTTTTTCTCTTTTGTTGTTTGTCTTTGTCTGAGAGGAGAGTTTAAACTTATTTCTACAAAACCCTTAGCTAAAACATGGACTAAATCTCATGGAAAATCAGTCGTTAAATGTTTCATAAGAGAATATGAATCAATATGGCACATAAACCCGTCCCTACCCTTGGGAACGTATCCCCTGCAGTTCTCCATCCCCGAGGAATGCAGGGAAAACCTCTGTTTCGAAGGGGGCATCCCAAGGACGTGGGGAAACTCAACTTAAGAATTTTTATCTCTGGAAACTCAATGTCAACCTAGAAAATTTTATCTATGGAAGCTCAAAGTCATAAGAGGGGCAGACAAACACAGTGGCAAGCCAAGATGGCAGCAACATCATGACCATACCCCATCAGGACGAGTCGGATGTATTTAGAGAAGATATACAGGAAGTGTTTAAAGTTTTGAATGTTAGGATAGACAGTATTGACAGAGTTTTGAATGTTAGGATAGACAGTATTGACAGGATACTGCCCTACAACCACATGGAAGTAGGGCCCAGTCGGTCCAACCTTTGGCAAGCAGCGTTTCGATGGCTCTTTGATTTGGAAAACCTAACGAGATGTTCTAAGAGAGTATTGAACAGAGGTGGGACAGTATTACTATATAAGACAAAATTTGTGAAAATCCTATTCTTATAGTTTAAAGGCAAATTTCAATGATTAAGTTACCTAACTTCATCTAGTGTGATGAAAGATAAATTTCAATGATTAAGTTACCTAACTTCATCTAGTGTGATGAAAGATTGAAGAATCGAGAGAATGAATGAACTAATATTGTCTATCTAACAACAGCATGAATGATTTGCTGGTGGAGGTTGGACTAGGCACATGGACGAAGGAGTCTGCTGTTGAATTTACGTGACGTAAGAGACGCTTATTTTAACTTATAAAAATAATAATATATTTTAATCTATTAATTTAGAAGAACTAAAATAAAACTAACCCTTCAAAATGTAACCCTTCCCCCAATTAATTTGATTTGATCTGATCCGTGGTACATCATTTTCGTGAGTTTTCCTTATTATTTGTCTAAATTTCTGAGAATGTGTGATATTAAGTTTTCCTTATTATTTTAACCTTATTAATTTAGACTCATAAAACTAGTCCTTTTAAATGTAACCCTTTTCCCAATTTGATTTGATCCGTGGTAGGCATCATTTTCATGAGTTTTCCTTATTATTTGTCTAAATTTCTGAGAATGTGTGATATTTCTATTAGGGCAGCATACATACTTATTTGATAGTCCATTTATAAAAATAAATCATACAAAAAACTCTGCAAATAAAAGGTAAATACAAGTTGGTATACTAACTATAACATATTTTTTTATAAATAGAACATAACTATGTTATATCATTTATTTATTTTTAGAATTATATAACTTCATTAAAGCTATAACGAGAATGGTAAAATTATGATATATCTATTATCTATTAAATGATATTTTTTATTTTACATATCTATTAAATGTAAATAATATATAATTGTAATTAATCTAAAGAATTAAGAATCCCTAATCACTCTGAAATATAAAATTGTATAACTTTCTAAAAAACATTTTTTTATAGAGAAATATAATAGTAAAATTTTGACATAATGATAAATTTTCTTTGACATATCTATTAAATGTAGATAATATATAATTGTAATTAATCAAAAGAATCAAGAATCCCCAATCACTTTGAAATATAAGATTTGTATAATTCTCTAAAAAATTATTTTTATGGAGAAATATAAGATTGTATAACTCTAAATAATTTTTTTATGGAGAAAGAAAATGTACCTGATGAACTTACGAAAAATAGCCTCTGCAATAGCTACATTTATTTTCTTGGATTGTTGCACTTACTAAAATAGCCTCTGCAATAACAACATTTATTTTATTGGATTGTTGCCCCTACCTGTCAAATTTTAGAAAAATATGTGACTATTAGTATTTTCTTGTAATCAATTTGATTCAGCAAAACCATAATTACAAATTTATGCAAAATTTAAAAACATGTTTTCTGAGCCAACACTATATTACCTATATTTAATAAGTTCCAAACAATTCCTAAAGATAGTTATGATTTGTTTTCGCATCTACTATAAACCATGCAGGCTTAAAAATTTCATAAATTTTTTAATGCAAAATTAAAATTAATAATAATTTTTTTCTAAAAAAAATTATGCAAAATAAAAAAACCTATATAATATTAATATTAACAATTTTATAATGCAAAATTTAAATTAATTTTAAATTTTTATAAAGAAATTTTTTGCAAAATTTAAAAACCTACATATGAGAAGCACTGTAATATGTGAGAAGCTATATAGATTTTTAAACTACTCCTTTTTCAGATTTAGAAAAAATAATATCATCTTATAAAATTCATATAAAAAATTTGGGAAAAAATTCAAAAGTAAAATTTTTAAATTTATTTTATAATTAATATCAAATTAGAAAAAGTAAAATTTTTAAATCTATTTTATAATTAATATCAAAAAAATTCTTAAAATACTTTGGCATAAAACCTATTTTATTACTACTATGTTACTAATACTTAAGTAGCTCCAATCACAGACCAATTCTTAAAGATAATTATGCTCTTTATCTTATATAAAATAAACTTTTATTTATAAAATTTATATAAAAAATTTCATAAAAACCAAATTTCAGCTAAGCTAAAAATGAGTTAAATTTTTTATGTAAAACAAATTCCAACAAAGGATCAAAAGATTAAAGTATGTCAAAAATTTCAACAAAACACTAAATCATTAAAGTAGATTTGCTTTCTGTTAAAATTTTTTTTACTAATTAAATAATTTTTTTTCCATATAGTCTTTTTTTTTTTTGGATATTAGTTTTCATATCTTCACTGATAATATAAAAAATTCAATTCCACAAGAGGGATATGTATGAATAAGTTAAGAAGATCATATGTAAACATGAACATTTAGCCCATGAATTAAAAAAATATCTCCCAATATATAAGTATACAGGAACATTACATTATTTAAAAAATATCTCCTCATATACAAGAACAATAAGTCAACATTTCAAAATCAATTTTATCACGGTATGTAAAAAATATTTAAACTACAAGCACATGTAACAAATATTTAAATTACAATGGTGGCAATGATTTGTTTATAGGTAAATTAAATAGTACCCACTTATAAGCTTAAAATGACAGATTTTATTTAAAAAATTTCAACAGAAATGAAAAAAGAAATTAGGTCATCCATATGCACATATGATCTCAAGGCAAAGCAAGTTCATCCATATGCACACATGATCTCTCAAGGTAGTGCAAGGTCATCCATATGCACAGGATATGCGGGAATCTAAGTAATTGGTTGTAAAGTTGCACATTCTTTTCAAAACAATACTCTATGTTTTGGTTGGTGAAAATGATTAGATTTGAAAAGGGTTAGATTTTTCATAATTAAAAATTAAGAGTTAGATTTTTCAATTTCAATATGATATGAAATAATCATTTTATACATAATTTTTTTTAACTATTTTTATATTTATATAAAATAAATAATTTATTTTAATTTATTAATTAAAAAGAATTAAAATTAAATTAAACCTTCACATTTAAATATAATTCTTCCACTTTAATTTAATTTAATCTCTAAGTGGTAGTGTGGTAGTGATAGGCATCCCATGCTACTTAAGAAAAAAGTTGTCATTATTATTTGCTTAAATTTATGGGAATATGTGATGTTTAGCCGGCATACATAATAGCAAAGAAAAGGTGAAGAGAGTTGGTACACTAACTATAGCATGATCTTTTATATATAGAAGATAACTATGTTACATCATTTATTTTTCTTTAAAGTTATATAATTTTATTAAGCATCTATAAAGCATCATTTATTTTGTATCAATTGGATTAAAAACCTGTTTTCTGAGAAAATATTATTTAACCAGTTATGATTTTTTTCGCATATAGAATAAATCATTCCTGCTTATAATATTAATATTAAAATTTCAAAAATTCATGAAAATAGTTATAATTTTTTTGGCATCTAGAATAAACCATTTTAATATTAAAATTTCATAAATTTTTTAATGCAAAATTAAAATTAATATTACAAATTTTATAAAGAAAATGTATGCAAAATTTAAAAACCTATATATAAGAAGCACCAAGATATGAATCTTTAAACTACATTCATGCTTATAATATTAATATTGAAATTTCAAAAATTCCTGAAGATAGTTATGATTGTTTTGGCATCTAGAATAAACCATTTTAATATTAAAATTTCATAAAAATTTTAATGAAAAAATAAAATTAATATTACAAATTTTATAAAGAAAATGTATACAAAATTTAAAAACCTATATATAAGAAGCACTAAGATATGGATCTTTAAACTACTACTCACTTTTCTTGATGGAGAAGAAACAAGGTCATCTTATAAAATTCAAATAAAAAAATTCTAAAGTAAAAATGTAAAACCTATTTTATTAATAAGTACTATGTTAGTGATATTTAAGTAGCTCCAACAACCTACCATTTTTTAAAGATAATTATGATCTTTTAGTAGGTAAAAAAAAACAATCTCTATTTATAAAATTTATATTAAAAAATTTCTTAAAAACCAAATTTCAACAAAAGATAAGCAAAATTTCAATATAGAACAAACTCCAACAAAAAATTAAAGGATGTAAAAAATTTCAACAAAACACTAAATCATTAAAGTAGGTTTGCTTTTATGGTAATAAATAAATGAGATAATTACTAATTAAAATTAAAATTTTATGGAGTCTCCCCTGTTTGATTTTAGTTTTTATAACCTCAACTGCATGACTTAGTAATTAAGAACACTAATTTTAAAAGATCATTTCCATGAGACGGAGATATGTGTGAATGAGCTAAGAAGAAAATTAGTAAGCATGAATGTTTCACACATTATTTAAAAAAATATCTTCCACTCTACATAAACCTTATTATTCAGAAGCCTTATTATTTAGATGGTATGAACGCAAAATTTCAAAATCAATCGATCAATTCAATTCAATATAACAGATTCTACGAGGGAAAATTTCAAAATCAATTTTATCACAAAGCGTATGTAACATATACTTAAACAAGAAATATGACAATCATTTGTATGTAACTTATATTTAAACAAGAAAGATGACATGATTTATGATTTGTTTGTAGGTACAATAAATAGTGTCATCTTTTAAAGTGATAGGCATTTTTAACCATTTTTTTTTGACAGATTTCATTAAAAAAAAAATTCATTAAAAAAAAAATGCAGAGATGAATAAAAGAGATTAGGTTTTCTTTATCTTAACAAAAAGTGAGAAGTAATAAAATTCCCGAATTTTGTGTTTCTGTGTTTGTTGTGATGCAAATTTTTATTTGTTATCCTTAGTATTTAGGATTAAATTAACAGCAATTTAAGAAGCTCACCTCCATAATATTGGCATATGTGGCTAATTTAATCCTTAGTATTTAAGATTAAATTAACAGTGATTTAAGAAGCTCACCTCCATAATATTGGCATATCCCAGATCTCTGTGCCTGATAACTCTTCTGAAACTTTTCTCAAATCCATGCTAATGATATGTGTAATCCTGCACAGTATTGCACACATCAGTTTCTTGTCAAACAAAACCTATAATACCAATGATTTCCATCACTGCAAAATATACAGTTCATTTTTGGCCAACATGCATTAATCAAATCAGCTTGTTCTCCTACTTACATCAAAATCTGTACTATAAATTATTTCAAACTACTCATAGCAAGGGAATGGTTTATCTTACCTTTGGCATAATGTCGATTTAGAGCACTCCCATTGGTTTTTTCTGATCATGCGATGATCTTGCATAAGAAACTTACAATGTACCCAAAAAAAATGAAAAACAAAATGCGGTGCACCGCAAAAACACAGAAACAAACAATGCATCCAAAACTAGCATATCAAGTCTTGTAAGGAAAATACAAGAAAGAAGCATGAAGAATGAAGAAAGGATGAAAATAAAATAAAATCGCTGCAGCCAGTAACGCAAATATGAAAGAAAATAAAATAAAATCGTTGTAGCCAAGAACGTGCATGAAAATAAGGAAATCAATCCGAGAGATCTGTCTGAATAATAAAATCTATAAAGATTGATCGAAGCCTGGTTTTAAATCCATCGAGTTGAATGACCGTTGGAGCATGGAGAGGCTGCTTTTTGCTTTCTCGTAAATTGAAAAGGAGTGGTTGCTTTTTGCTTTCCTATTAACTGAAATGGAGTGGTCTCTCGTAGTGGTGAATCGAAAGTTGTGTTGTTTTTTTTCTTTTATTCAGAGTGGGTGATGGTGATGGTGAAGGTGAACCGTATTCCTCCACCAGGTCGCGAATGAATGATGAGCATCATTGTCACATTAATGCTAACCTGACTTGAATTTAATTATAATGATTATTAGTAGTGATTGAATCCTTCTTGACTTTTCAAGTGGTTTAAATTTAATTCAAAAATCTCCTTCCAAAAATCTAAATTATAAAGTTTTGAATTTATCACTTATTTATAAAAAAAAACAAAAAAATATTATAAAATTTTAAAAGATTATATTTTCAATAACTAATTATATCTACATTCTCAATTCTGTTTAATGATCATTGTAATTTCAATATTAAATTTTTCAAGTGGTTTAAACTTAATTCAAAAATCTCCTTCAAAAAACTTAAATTATAAAATTTTGAATTTATTATTCATTTATAAAAAATAAAAAAATATTATAAAATTTTAAAAAGATTATATTTTCAATAGCTAATTATATCTAGATTCTCAATTTTAGGTTGTTTAATGATCATTGTAATTTCAATATTAGATGAGGATGGATGATCAAGATTTAGGATTCACATCCATTATTTTCCTTTGACATTTTAAAACCAATTAAAACTAAAATCATTTTTATTAGAATTGCCTCGTATCTATTATTAATACGATATACCCTTACACAACATCAATCCATTCCATAACTCACTCCCACATAATCCTACCACCATATTGGTGTATCTACCATTTTAAGTGCCACTTAAAATCCTTGTCTATCAATATTTATCAATATTAGAATATTGATAATCGACATCACCCTTGTGATTTTAGCACTTGAACGATGCTTGGAACCATGAAGGAAGGATGGCATCACCCTCCTATGCCCGAATGTCCCTCTTGGGAGGTATGAGGTCACATTTTTTATGGAACGTTTGGCATGATTTGCACATTTCGTGATGTTGTGGGCTTCAAGCCCCACTCTATTGCTTGATTTGGGGATGATGTGACACTCTTCTAGCTTGATGTCCTATCCTTTGGAGGATTTCCCATCGCACATGCCACCTTGGAGAGAGTTTTTGTGGGATAACATCCCATGATTTGATTATTTTTGGTCATCTTGTAGCCCATGTGAGAAAAAAGGAAAAACAATTTGCTTATTTAGCTTTGTAACTTATGTTTTAGCCTAAAATTATGGATTTAATTGTAAAAAGTCGACAAACTAGGGTTGATTTTCCGCATATAGATATGAGGCAAGTCACTTGTCACAAAATCATAACTCATCGCTTGAGCATTTTCTCTTTGACTGAAATTTCAGCCCTCTTGGGCAATTCACTCTCTCTTATTTTTTGGTCATTATGGATGCAACACTTGTCTATTGGTGGAATAAAGGCTAGTGATTTCTCTTGGATGCTTTCTTCTTGGAAAATGGATGGAATTTATTTGATAAGTAAGGGTTTTGCATGGTATTTCTTGGATTAGGTAAGGAATTTATGCAATCTTGTGTTTTTCTTCTTAATTTCAAGGTTACATAATCAAACCCTTGGAGGAGTATAAGGGCATACACCCTCCATAAAGGAATTTTCTTCTATTGTTATTGAAAAGGCTTAAGGATTGCTCCAAGGAGTAAGAGGGTTTACACACTTGTAGCAAAACCTTGCTAGGGTTTATCTTATTTAGGGAGCAAGAGGGTTTACACCCATAGAAGATCATCAAAACCTAGTTTAACTTGGTTTTGATCAAGCAAGAGACTCCAATAACCTAATAGATAAGGAACTAATTGCGTTGGAGATTGAATATTGTTGCATTGGTAAATGTGAAAGTTAAGAGATTGAATTGTTTAAAGTTGGATTAAAATTTACATGATATTGGCTATCTTGCCCCCCAAGGGCATATTGATTTACTCACTCTTTATCACTCACTTTATTCACTTTTCCACAACTGAAATTTACTTGCAAGTTGTGATAATTGATCTACTATTTAAGAGCTATTGTTTGGGTGGCTTACTTGCTGATTTTGGTGGTTAGAACATGTTATTGTAGAAAAAAATTTCTACAACCATTGGGCTTGTTATCACACAAGTTGTAGGTTGGGCAAAGCCTGACCCAACCACCAATTGGAAACAACTGGGAGAGAACCTACCCACTGTCACCTTAGGAAGGTGTTCCCGTCACTTTAGAGGTGAGGTAGTCACCTCAAGGGGTGAATCTCGATGACCCTAGGGGGAATTAAGATGGAAAATGATAAGTATGAATGGATGTCCCTAGAGGTAAATTATAAATGATAGGAAGAGCTTGGAATAGAGTCTTGGGAAGGATTAAGGTTTTCCAAGTGAGTTGAGTGGCCTGGCGAAAGTAAAGTACCTACCCGAGACACAATGAAAACCAAGGATGCTTGAAATATGTTAGCTGGAAAAGAAAGTTAATATTGTTGTTCCTAATTGCAGAAAACGTAAATGATATATATCAGCTCATAAAAGATAGTAAAGGGTGCAATATAAGTGCTAAGAATAGGATAAAATAAATAAGATACAAGCTAGTGAGAGCTATCTCAACTCATCAATGATTAAGCAATACTCTAGAAAAAAACGCAAGGTTGAAACAAAAGCTTGCTCCAGTGACATTTATCAGCCTTATGGATATAGAAAACTAATATTAATAGCAGAAAAATCAACCACTAGAAACCACTTCTAACTAGCCCAACAAGTGTGCTAGGGTTAGTAGAGAATTAGGGAAAAATTATGGGTTAGTCCTAGGGTTAGTTTAGGAGTTATTAGGGGTTAAAGGGTTAGATTTTTTGTAGCCTTATGGTTGTAGGTTAGTTTTGTAATAGAGGAAATAATTAATGATTGAAAGAGGACGTCTCAATGAGGCAAGAGAGCCAAAGGCTCAAGGAACAACTTCCCAAGGAGACAACTTCAAAACTTGAAAAGTTCACGTTTACCAAGGAAGCAATTTATTTCTCCAATGCAACAAGTAATGTTAAGGGTTAGTCCTAGGGTTAGTTTAGGAGTTATTAGGGGTTAAAGGGTTAGATTTTCTATAGCCTTATAGCTGTAGGTTTGTTTTGTAACAAAAAAAATAATTAATGGTTGAAAGGGGATGCCTCAATGAGGCAAGAGAGCTTAAGTCTCAAGGAACAACTTCCAAAGGAGACAACTTCAAAACTTGAAAATTTTACGTTTACCAAGGCAACAATTTATTTCTCCAATGCAACAAGTAATGAATAGTGCCTTTAATTATTGGGTTAATGGAGTCAAGAAAATAATGAGCTATAGGTACTAACTCCTTGGGGGTGTAAATCCTCTTACCCCCCAAGGCAAGTATCCCTAGCTAGGGTTTAGGCTAAGAGGGTGTATGCACTTATACTTCTCTTAGAAAACCCTTGTTAAATCAATAAAATTTAATCATAAAATAATGGAGGCTAAGGTGGGGGTGTATGCACTTATACTTCTCTTATAAAACCCTTGTTAAATCAATTAAATTTAATCATAAAATTATGGAGGATAAGGTGGGGGTGTATTCCCTTATAATTTCCACCCATCTCTAGAAAAATAACTTTGTCTTGAACACAAATGATAATACAATGCAAAAAAGCCTTACCAATTCAAGGAAAATGCTAAGATAAACCACCACAATAGCAAAGAAGAGCTTCCAAGGCTAGCGCATCACTTCCACCAACCAATAACCAAAGAGATAGCCATACACAAGATCACAAGAGAGAAACTAGCCAAAGAGAGCGAAAATTCCAATCCAATACTTCTCACAATGGGAGAGTTGTGATTTCAAAATGAGATCTTATGATCTCTATTTATAAAAAATGTCACTAACATAGTTTGTCCACATTAACAAGGTTAAAAAATAAGAAAAAGGGTCCACAACCCTTATATTACCCCTTGCAAACTAATAATATTAAACAATTCATCTTTAAATTCACTTTTTGCACAAATGAAAACTCTAAGAGTGACGTCACCCCTTTAGGAGGGACGTTTGGCACTTTTAGGTCACACGTTGAGTTGGAGATGATAGGGTTGGGCCTCCAAAGGCCAAGTGTGACAAATCCAACCTTCCATTCCATTATACAAGGGTTCCTTCCTTCAAAACATGCCATGTGTACTCATCACCACCTCAAGCCCCTCAAGCATGACATTAAGCCTTCAAAAGATGAAGTTTTTCCTCTCCTAGGAAAAATGTTTGGCATGCAAGGGCTAGGTCATGTCATCCAAGGTCTCCTCTACGCCTCCATAGGTATGTCTCTCTCATCTGGCATGCAGGACCTTGGCATCCAACCTGTGGGCTTCAAGCCCCATAGAATCCCAAGCTAGGCTTGTTCCTCCAAAACTGTCCACCAACTAGGTCTTGCAAAGAGAAATAAACACGCCCTCCAAGGATATCAAGTCAAAGTACCATGATGAGTAAATCAAATCAATAAATGATCCACCTAAGCATGTGCATCAAATATTACCCTTTCAAACAAGTAAGTGCTCAAACTCATGGTCAAGGTCTTCTTCTCCTCAAAATGTCCATGTGTCAATGAACAACATCTTCACCACTAAACCCTATCCCTTCTATGTGAAGTCAAGCTTCTAAAAGTGATGTTTTTCCTCTCCTAGGAATTTTTTTTTGGCATGTAAGGGCTAGGTTATGTCTCTCAAGTCATCTTCTAGGCCTCCAAAGGTACGTCTTTGTCATCCGACATGCGGGCCCTTGGCATCCAACCTGTCTGCTTGAAGCCCCATGGAAGCCTAAGCCAGGCTTGCTCCTCCAAAACTTTCCACCAACTAGGTCCTGCAAAGACAAATGACCACACCCTCCAATGATCTCAAGTCATAATATCATGGTGAGTAAATCAAATCAATAAATGAGCCACCTAAGCATGTGCATCCAAGATTACTCGGTCAAACAAGTAAGTGCTCAAAGACATGGTGCAACTTGCCAAGCTTGGATATGGGAGGGTTGACAGGGTGTCCTATTGGGTAGATCTTTCCCTAGGTCAAGGAGTGTTTCCAAGTGATCCCTCTCTAAGCCATGTAAGGTGGATGAAGTGGTTAAAGATCAAGACTCAATGGGCATGGGGTTCATGAAATACAAGGGGTTGTAGTGTCTCATTTGTGGGTTCCTTTGTAGAGGGTGTGTGACACCTTCATTTGCACTGCAATTTTTTCAAGCCCATCATTTTGTCATTCTTTGCTTCTTTCGTATTTTAAGGACGAGTTGAAGGCCACTATCATGGTGTGGTGTCCAGATAACGACAATGTCACTCACAAATACCTTGCGGAGATGAGAATGATGGATCATGATGAGACCCCCTTTCTCTTAGTTGTTCAACTAAGAGCCACTATCATGGCTTGGTGGCCAGATGATGGTAATGTCATATCTCTAGATACCCATGATCATGATAGGCTGGCTCATGATGGGACCTCCTATCCTCCAACTAACCCCCTAGTCATTCTATACTTTATTCTTGTGGGTCCCCCTTTTCTTACAAATAATCATTTCATTTCTTTCTTGGGGGACCCCTGAGCAAAGCATCTAGAAGGTTTATATATGGGATTTTATCTTTTACCCAACAATAATCCCTCTGGGCCTTCAACCCTTTCTTCCCATAGAATGAGGGACAACCCATTCTTGGGTCAATACACCCTAAGATCCCAAGATACAAGGAAATGGGGGGTTTAAGTGATGAAAAGTAGTAAGTATGGCTGAGAATGGTATGATGGATCTTCAAGGGAGTTTCTAGTAGAAAACCCATTCCTGAGGGAGACCACTTACTAGGGAACAATGTCAACCACCAAGGTGAAGCAGGGAAAAAGGCATAATATCCAAGCATATGTCATGAAATCTCAAGCAGTCTAAGATACAACATACTCAAATGCCTCAAATATTGAAATGACACTTACCATAATACTTGACTTGTACCTCATGGAGCAAGGTCCAGTGCCTTTTGGAAGAGAGTTGGTGTGATGGATGCAATCTGAAAATCTATGACCTCTATGGTGGTGAGAAGGGTTTTCATCTGCACAAGTGGATATTGTTGGTCAAGTAGTCTCTCGACACTCCATATCTGCAACTTGAGGGCCTCGAGACATAATATCCTTAGTTATCCCACAAAATGGGGATTGAGGGCCTCGAGACATAATATCCTTAGTTATCCCACAAAATGGGGATAATAGGGCTGTCATAAATACTTATTGATAACACTCATTAACAACCCTCATTTGTCATCAAAGTATTGGTCTAAACATTGGAACATTGTGTACTAGTTGCAAGGTTTATTTTCCAATATCACACACTTGATTTTGATGGTTTAATTTGCATTTGTCATAACTTCTTCACTGCTGATATATACTTCCTTACAACTACAATTTTGGGACAACAATATTTCTTGTTGATTCCCCACTTGTATTGAGGCTTATATCATCATATTTGATCTTGTTTTGGTTTGTCTAACAATGTTTTGTAGGCACACAACCTTGGAAACCATTTACCAACTCCAAAGACTCTCTCCTCAAGCCTCAAATCCATCTTATACCTTGACCTCTAGGGGTATTATTCTATCTCCTTTCTTCTCCCCTTGTAATCCCCTTACGGTTACCCAGGAATCCTCCCTTGTATTGGACTTTCCCTTCACTAAAACAAGGGGGATATATATTGAGTTAACAGTGATAGGTGTCCCCAATTGTGTCACACATTTTTTGCTTGGGTTGGGATTTTCCCAAACTAAAAAATGCACGATAAAATTTTTGGCATCATTGCTGGGGAGGATTTTGAATCCTTTTTGACCCATAATGACACTTAGAAAATCTACCCCAAATCCTTTACCTAGCTTTCCTACCGACTCCATTTGAGGGAAGTTCCCTTGTGATTTTTTATGAGCCTTTCATAGAGTTCATCTGGTGACTCCATTGATGTATCATGGAAGCATATGATGTATTCCTGCCAGAAAGATGGTATGATATCCCAAAATTTGATGGTGATCCATGTTTGACCGTTACACATGTTGTCAGATTTACCAAATACATTGGTATACATGAGATAACCCAAGATGATGTTCTGACACAATTGTTATTTTTATATCTAGATAAGAAACAAAGGAATTTGATCAGGTCTACTTGTATCACAAAGGGCTTAGCCTCTACAAGCATATTCATCCGAGAATTTCTCAAGCATTATGGATCGTGATCCCAACGATTTGAAGATACTATTCAGAACCTTGAGGATGCTTTTAGGAAATAAATACTTCCATTGGATCCAATTGAGAATTTGAGGGAAGTTTCTTCTCTACCTATTGATGAATCATTGGATGAAGTACCTCTTTCCCCTAGTAATGAAGAATGTTTTGAAGAACATGTCCATGAAGAGAGCTCTGATGAAGTGAAACATGTTGAGAACCCCGATGAGACATCAATATTCATTCTCCCATTTAATGAAGATGAAGTTTTCCAATCATTATTTTCTCCTACACATGAAGATGAAGAAGTAATGAGTCTCAATGATATTTCATGGAGGACCCCTCCAATGTGGTTGATCACCACATTAATGATTTAATATATATTGGGAGGCATAGATGGGATGTGATCTTTTTCCTTTTTGATGGAGATCCCATTTACGACATGGAGGGTAGTTTTCAAATGAAAAATATTGATGTGTTACCTTCAAAGAAATGGTTTTCATGCTTAGATGATTCGATCATTCAACAGTTTGAAGATGATACGCTCGCAAAAAATTTTCATCCACTTAGGGATGGTTGGTTACAAGGTACTCGTGATAATTTTCAATCATGTTATTGGATAGGTAGTTTTGGGATACAGTTTTGGGAAAAATCCTAAGGATAGACGAAGTGCGCATGAGAAGAAGGAAGATTAGGGAGTGCACAGATGAGGCACATCTAGGAGGAAAGTGAGCAGTAGAGGCATACCTAGAAGTACAACATGTAGTAAGAGAAGAATAAAGAAGAAAAAGGAAATAAATAAAAGAGGCGAATAAACTAGAGAATACAATAGGAGAAGAAAGTGATCAAAAAGGAGGGATGGCTGCTCGACATGCTAAAGATGGAAGGATGCGCAAAAGTAGGAAGAACAAGCAGTCAAAGTGAAAAAGCAACATGCATATGGAAAAGCAAGAGAAAGAAACTGAACAACTAGTTAAATGGAGTTGCCATATAATGTAATAGGGTTTTGGGAGGAGCCAAATAGGGCTTTAAACCCTAAATATTAGGTATAAATATGTAATGGGTTGGGAGAATAGGGGTTCCTCCATGTGATTATTTATAAATATGTAATGGGTTGGGAGAATAGGGGTTCCTCCATGTGATTATTCTTGGGAAATATTGTGGAGCCTGTTCCAGACTCCTGAAAATGTCTATCAGTAATAAGTTTGATAGGATAGGCAGGGAAGGGGGAGAATCAATATCTGAATGTAAGAGATGATGCAGAGAGAGAGAGGCTTGCACTGTAGAGCGATTAGGCTAGGAGAGAAGAGAGATAACTATGATATACATTTGTAAGCACAGTGCGCAAGCCAGAAGAAATTAATGAAATCATAATAAAGAAGACAGACATTGTGGACATAGCCCAGAGTTTGGCGAACCATGTTAAATCTTGTGTCGTATGTCTTTTATGAGATTGCTTTGAATTTCGTCTAGATGCATAGTAGAATAGAATTTTCTTATGTTTAATCATGGTAAAATATTCACAACTGTTACAACAATGAGTTTATGTAGTAATCTAGAATAGAATGATAGTATGAATCTCAATCACTAAGTAGTTAGTACAGAACAAGGATAGAATCACAGACACAAAACTAATAAGGAATAATGAACATAATGGTCACCTCTCATTCCCTCACTACTGTAGAAACCTTCTTCTTCCAGTCCCAATAGATACCTTGGGTGAGACTTCATCTACGCAAACGGGTGATGCCAAAAGGGCCGGTGTCTAGTGGGTTTTGTTGGTCATAGATAACTCAAACCTAGGATCTTACAAACCACACACAATGCCAACAAATTCTTTTGTTGCCGAGACCCAGAATTTGTGACTAAGGGAATGTTTTGGACGCCAACTAAAAAGGATATTTCAAAATTGTTGGAAAGGAAGGAACGATATTTCAAAATTGTTGGAAAGGAAGGAACGAGAGTTTTCTCGACAAGAAAATAGAAACCTTCAGATGAGTGACAAGAAATGGATGCAAAGATATGTGTACACATAACTGCATGAAATTTCCTTCGGCGAATCTCCAATTTTTCTAACTAAGAGGCTAGAAATATTAGTGGAGAATATTGGAAGGTACAAAGTTGCAATGCCAAGGAATTGGATACTTGAGTTGGTAATACAACTGAATTCTGTAAGTAACCCAAATAATCGTGCAGTTGATTTCTGGTTGGATAACATACTAGGAGGATATATATCATAGTTTTTTGTAGATTGTACATGGATAAAGATGTTGTTGTGTGACAAGTGCATGATGACAATGCAATCCAACTACTAAGGGGGTTCACACACATAGGGAAACCTAGGGATGAAAAGAGGATAGTTTGAGAACAAGAGAGAATGAAGGAAGAAACAAAAAATGAAGGGGGGGACTGAGGATGCGAGAAGGAGGTATACTAGAGGAAGAATACAAGTTTGGAGTATTGCATGGAGGAAGGAGGTACAAGAGGAAAAATAATGGGGCACAGAAAGGAGAGCTACATAGTGAGCCAGAGGGGAGACAAACTTGCACAATAGTCCAAATTGTGGAGATACCATATATAGGAGGAGAAGAAGAGGAGTTTCAGTCTAGTCCAGTAATAGAAGAACTGTTAAGTTCTACTCAGACAGGGTCCTATGTCGAATCCACAACCCCATGTGCGTCACCACAAAAATAAATAACAGTCAAAGACTTGTCAAAAGAAATTGTAGTTAGCCAGAGAGGACAAAGTAGTAACAATTAGAGCAGTGGAAGTAGTGTCCAGAGTCAGATTCAGAGTCAACCAACATCACCAAGCAGAGGGAATAAACAAAGAAACATGGTCGGGGTAAAAAACACCCTTAGGCTGCGAAAGTTCCAGGGAGTGGGGTCAAAGGACCCATAACAAAATCTATTTGTTTGTGAGACAATTTGGGTTTCTAAGAACGTATAGGATGAGGTTGTGAAGATTTCTCAATTGGAAACAACATTCAGAGGATGTGCATTGGTCTGGTACATGAAGCTGCAGAGTACCACACATATGGGACATGCCAAGAATTTGGTAGAGATAAGACAAGCGTTATTGAAAGAGTTCAAGAAGCCAAAGTCGGAGTCACAATACATTACATAACGAAAGGATATTAAACAGGCGCAAATGGAGTCAATGTGGGATTTTGATCAAAGGTTTAAGGATGTGATGGGTAGATTGAATTTCCAGATCCCAGATCAACAACATCAGGAATGGTTTATTGTAGGGCTTCTACCACACATTCGCAGGCCATTGATAGAACAAAAAGTTGTGTCACAGCTCGAGGCATTGGAAATTGCAATGAAATTGGAATTATCTCCTGTAGGATACAATGGAGGAATGACATAGGTTTAGATGCAATTGGCTGCATTGACGATTCAACTGGAAGAATTTACAAAACGAAGGAGAAATGAGAGAAAGTCTGGTGTATGAAGTGCAAGACTGAAGGCCATGACAAGGTCGAATTCCCAACATTCACGTAGTATTTGGAAACTGAAGCATTGAAGCCATTACCAAGAGGAGGGTATTGCGAGATATGTAAGAAATGGGTTCATCACCCAACTGTGTTTCCATTACTACAGAAGTATCAAAGTACACCAAGGAACTTGTTTTTCAATTTTTGTAAGTTTGTGGGACATGAAGAGTAGTATTTCCACATGTTTGACTTAATGAGGGAGAGCACATCATATATGTACAAGATTCAGGAGGAGAATGATGCAACAGAAGCAGAGGTTCCTCAATATAATAATCAAATAGGATTTAATCCAGGGAACAGAGGAAACTTTGGTAGAGGCCGAGGCAGAGGAAATTTTGGTAGGGGAGGAAGAGGACCGATAATATGTTACAACTGTAATTAACCAAGACACTTGGCCCGTAATTGCCAAATCTATGTACAACGTGCACATAGTGCAGAGCACTGGACCATGCGAAAGAGAATTGTCCCCAAATAGTTGTGAAATGAAAAGCCAGAGGAAACCAGAGCCCAAATCCAAATCATAATGTGCAAGAGATATCAACCAAGAAATGCAATGAAGGACCAAGAATAACAATTGTTACATGCGGAGGAAATAGAACAGGAGTTGATATGACAAATGGAGAAAAGAAGACTAAGAAATGGGTAAGAAAGTCAGCAGGGCCCTTTCCAACCTTTGATCCTCTGCAGGAAAAGTAGACATATCAAAGAGAAAGAAAATAAGCACTTGGACAAGATTGGGGAACATCAACATCATATGCACCTCATGTAGAAGATCACGTTGTGCCAACGAAACCAACTAGAAAGGTAAGTACGCTAACATAATTCTTGAGAATTTTTGTAGATCTAATGAAAGATGAAATTGTTCTGAGTACATTATATGACATGATTGATCACTATACATAAGGAAGGGAAACTCCTATCGCACAAAGGGTAGTAAATCGAGTATTGTGTAGGAAGAGAACCAATGGAGAATTCATATTCAATGCACAGATTGTGGAGTATGATGTGGATAATTTCATCTTGTACTTGGGATCCGATGTGAATTTGTTTACCTAATAATACATGGAGATGATGGGAAAACCTAAACTAGTATGGTATCATGTTCAGTTAAGGCTCGTGAATCAACACAAAATAGTCTCTATTGGTCATTTGATAGGAGTACCTGTGAACATAGATGGGTTTGCATCATGGCATACTTTGAAGTGATTGATATCGTGAATGACAATCAACCATATCCAACACTGATGGGACTATAATGGGATTTTGATAACCAGGAAATCATCAACTTGAAGAGGAGGGAGACGATATTTGAAGTTGGATATTTGAAAGTCACTGCACCCTTGGACCCATTAGAAGGAAAGAGATACATAGAGCCAACCGAAGGGAATGACATTGACAAATTATATAACATGATTGAAAGGATGGAGGATTATGTAAACCCAACTACATATGGTGCACTAAGTTGGTGAAGTATCAGTTCATGTGCATTAGATTCCGAAGAAGTTCTAGATCAATGGCAACAAAGAATGCATGAAATGTCAACTAGACGATGTGCACACATAACCTAATCCTTGCATTGGATTGGAATAGAGCTACGTGATCCACCTACGTATGATGGATTAAATGATATAAGTTTGTTTGTAAATGAATTTGAGTTGTAGGTACCCAAACAACAAAGGTTTTTAGCACTAGATTTTGTCCTAAAAGTGACTCTAGCCACATGGTGGGCTGCACGCAGAGATGGGATGAAAGACTGGTCACAATGCAACATACTCATGCAAATAAGGTTTGGTACTGAGGAAGAAAACATTGGGAAAAAGTATACAAGAGAGAATGGTTGAGCAAGTCACGTTAAGAAGTGCAAGGATTTATGGAGTTCAGTACTAGAAATAGAATGGACACACATAATTATACACACATTGGACAAAAATCCGAAAAACTGTTATTTGGAATTGGAAATGCGCAGGGAGACAACACGATGGGAAGAGTTGGTCCAAGGGTTCAGATTCACATTTATATTTTAACATGAATCCCCAACCATAGATGCAATGCTTCAGGACATTCAAACTAATATATTTTCATAAGAAGGGCCGATGGAAGTGGTATCAGTGTGCAATGCGCACATAGGAAATATAAATGTCAATGAGTTAGTGGAATGATATAATGTGGCTAAGGAATAACATGATATGGAATATCCCATGAATGTACAAGTACCTGAAACATAAGGAGAACGAGCAATATAAGGGAAATAGCTTGAGTCTTACGCATACACATAACTGATAAAGATACAGAAGGTAAACATTGGGACAATAGAGAATCCCAAGTTTTTGTAGATAGGATATTATTGGAGTGATGAGATAGTAGAGAATATTGTAGACTTACTGCACGAATACCAAGACCTATTCGCAATGACATTTTTAGAGATCACTACAACAAATCTGTGTGATTAGCTTCCTTTTTAGCTCCCTTTTTTGCTTCAATTGTCTGTTTTAATGTATTTTCTCCACTTTTTTGAAAATGTCAATGTTATTTATCAGGATGGAATTATTTGGGCGTTATTTGTGTCAATAAAAATGATTCAGTGCTATATTAGGAACTATTAGCGCCTCATTTATCACTTGATGTATCGCCTTCTTTATCACCTACATTAGCGCCCAATTTTGTGCCTGATTTAGTGCCCAAGTTAGCACCAAGTGTAGCTTTGAGTTTAGCTTCGAGTTTGGCTTTGAGTTTAGCTTCGAGTTTGGCTTCGAGTTTAGCTTCTACTTTAGCTTCCATTTTAGCTTCATGGTTAGCATCCAACTTAGCTTCCTTTTTGGCTTCTAGTTTGGCTTCCTATTTGGCTTCCAATTTAACACCTATTGTGCCTTAATAGTTAATTTGTTGAGTTGTTGGCAGTTAAGTGGATAGGGACTTTGGGGATTAGGGGATTTAGGATTTGGGGTCTAGGGATTAGGGGATTAGGTGTTACAATTTAAGGGATTAAGAGTCAAGGGATAAGGGATTTGGGGCTTAGGGCTTAGGTAGTTTAATCGTTAATTTCTTAGGGATTATATTTGGTTAAGGGATTAATGACATCCATCGACCTCGCACATAATATTTGAAATTTTCCATGTCTCATTGTCATCATTCATCATTTCTATATGTAGAATATTTGTCGTATCTCTCTTGAAATGTCATGGAACATCCAATACACCCATCACAAATTTCTTCCACCGACCCTGCATAATGAGCAGTGAATGGGGTCAACACTGAAATTTATTTAATCTGTGCCTATATGCATCGAAATTTGACATGGTTAGACTAGACACATGCCTTGAAAATTTCTTCAATATGTTCCTATATGCATCGAAATTTGACATGGTTAGACTAGACACATGCCTTGATGGTATGGGAGGGTTTCAATACTCAAGGATGTCTGGTGTCCCTACATAATCTTTGAGATCGTCCATGTTTGCATCAACGTTCATAATGTACGCCTCATTGTCATCATTAGTGATTTCCATATGTAGAATATTTGTTGGAACTCTCTTGAAATTCCATGGAACTTCCAATACACCCATCACAAATGTCATCCATTGGCCCTGCATAGTGAGTAGTGAATGGGGCCAACGTTGAAATTTCTTCAATTTGTTCCTGTATTCGTCAAAATTTGACATGGTTATAATAGACACATGCCTTGATGGTATGGGAGGGATTCAAGACTCAAGGATTTCTTATGTCCCCACATAATCTTTGACACCATCCATGTTTTCATCAATATTCATCATGCATGTCTCATTCTCATCATTCGTCATTCCCTTCTATAGAATCTTTGTCATAACCCTCTTGAAATGTCATGGAACTTCCTATACACCCATCACACATGTCTTCCACTGATCCTGCACAATGAGCAGTAAATGGGGCCAACATTGAAATCTTTTCTATCTATGCTTGTATGCATCAAAATTTGACATGGTTAGACTATACAAATTCCTTAACAGTATGGGAGGGTTTCAAGACTTAAGGATGTATGATGTCCCTACATAATCTTTGAGATCATCCATGTTTGCATCAACATTCATAATGGACATCTCATTGTCATCATTCGTCATTACCATCTATAGAATATTTGTCGGAACACTCTTGAAATGTCATGGCACTTCCAATACACCCATCACAAATGTCATCCTGCACTGACCCCACACAATGAGCAGTGAATGGGTCCAATGCTAGAATTTCTTCAAATTTTATCTGTATGCATCAAAATTTGACATGGTTAGACTAGACACATGCCTTGATGGTATGGGAGGGTTTCAATACTCAAGGATGTTCGATGTCCCCACATAATATTTGATATCGTCCACGTTTTCATCAACGTTCATCATGCACATCTCATTGCCATCACTCGTTATTTCCATCTATAGAATATTTGTCGAAACTCTCTTGAAATGTCATGGAACTTACAATACACCCATCACAAATATCATCCACCAACCCTGTATAGTGAGAAGTGAATGGGGCCAACGTTGAAATTTCTTCAAACTATGCTTGTATGCATAGAAATTTGATGTAGTTATACTAGACATATGCCTTGACGTTATGGGAGGGTTTCAAGAATCAAGGATGTCTGATGTCCCCACATAATATTTGATATATTCCATGTTTTCATCAACGTTCATCATGGACGTATCATTATCATCATTCATCATTTCCATTGTAGAATCTTTGTCGGAACTCTCTTGAAATGTCATGGAACTTCCAATACACCCATCACAAATGTCATCCACCAACCCCGTATAGTGAGCAGTGAATGGAGCCAACATTGAAATTTCTTCAAACTATGCCTGTATGCGTCGAAATTTGATGTGGTTAGACTAGACATAAGCCTTGACGACATGGGGGGGTTTCAAGACTCAAGGATGTATGATGTCCCCACATAATATTTGAGATCGTCCAATACATTTGCATCAACATTCATCATGGACATGTCATTTTCATCATTCGTCATTTCCATTTGTACAATCTTTGTCGAAACCCTCTTAAAATGTCATGGAACTTCCAATACATCCATCACAAATGTCTTCCACCAACCCCGCACAGTGAGTAGTGAATGGGACCAACGTTGAAATTTTTTCAATTTGTGTTTGTATGCGTCAAAATTTGGCATGGTTAGACTAGACACATGCCTTGACGGTATGGGAGGGTTTCAAGACTCAAGTATGTATTATTTCCCCACATAACCTTCGATATCGTCCATGTTTTCATCAATGTTCATCATGCACGTCAATCTCATTGTCATCATTCATCATTTCCTTCTATAGAATCTTCGTTGGAACTCTCTTGAAATGTCTTGGAACTTCCAACATGCCCTTCACCAATTTCATTCACCGACCCCACACAGTGAGCAGTGAATGGGGCCAATGTTGAAATTTCTTTGAAATGTGATTGTATGTGTCAAAATTAGACATGGTTAGACTAGACACATGACTTGACAACATGGGAGGATTTCAAGACTCAAATATGTCTGATGTCCCCACATAATCTTCGAGATCGTCCATGTTTTCATCAATGTTCATCATGCACCTCGATCTCATTGTCATCATTCACCATTCCCTTCTATAGAATCTTTTTCAGAACTCCCTTGAAATGTATTGGAACTTCCAACATGCTCATCACTAATTTCATCCACTGAACCCGCAAAATGAGTAGTGAATGAGGCCAATGTTGAAATTTCTTCAAAATGTGACTGTATGCATTGAAATTTTACATGTTTAGACTAGGCGCATTCCTTGACGGCATGGGAGGGTTTTAAGACTCAGGGAATTCATTATCTTCATCATCACCATCATCATGGTTTTCAATTCCATCGTCATCATCATCATATTAATCATGAACCAATTTGTCCATCCATGCCAATAAAGATCAAACCCGACATACCCATCTTTACAATGAAGCCTGATGAAGATGCCAATTTCCATGTATTTGTCTTTTCCTTGTGGCATTATTTGAGATGATTAAACCATGACTCTATTAAGTTGAGACATCCCAAAATAATTTTATAGGGTCCACATGCAAGTAGTTTAATGGTTAATGGGTTAGGGATTATATTGGGTGAAGGGATTAATGACATCCATCGAACCTACATGGCTATTAGTGAATGAGGCCAACATTGAAATTTATCCAAATTGTTCTAGTATGCGTTGAAATTTGACATGGTTATACTAGACACATGCCTTAATGGTATGGGAGGGTTTCAAGGCTGAAGGATGTCTGATGTCCCCACAAATCTTCGAGATCATCCATGTTTCAAGGGGTTAGGGGTTAGATGGTATAAAGGTTAAGGTCTTAGGCTTAGGCTTAGTGAAATATTTCAATTCGTTTTAAAATATAAATTAATGAAAAAACTTTGGATACATTTAACCTAATGGTTTGTATTTAGATTGTTTTACATATACGATATATGTAATTATATTTTTTTAGCAATTGCATATTTAATGTATTGTTATTGAATAGGTTCTTCATCCTAGTTCAATATGAGTCTAACCAATAACTTGACAACACCTGTAAATCATTATCAACCAATAAGTGACTACTAACCATGCTAAACATTATCCAAGTAATCCTAATTATTTTTTCCAACGATTCATAGCAAAGATTGAACACTTTAAGGATATTGCAATAGGTAATTTGTATTGATACAAATACCATTGAAGCATTTCAAAGTTTGGGCCATAAGAATCAACATTTTTAAAGCATGGATTACAAATAATTATGAAAATTTAGAAGTCTTGGTCACTAACATTATTGTCCACAACAATGTCATCCAGTGTATCATTGTCAATGTTCATATGTTCTTTCAAGTATTTAATATTATTATGTTCTTTCAAGTATTTAATATTATCATCATCCTCATCTTGACCTACATCATCTTCATCATCATTGAAATTTGACTGTAGACCATTTATATTGTTACCATATGTATTTGAATCATCATTTTCTATACCATCCATATTTTTGTCTTCCATAACAACATCTAACTCTGAATTTTTGTCTTCTTGTGCCTGAACGTAACCATCTTCAACATCATCATGGATGTCAATTTATTCGATGTTCTCTAATCCCTCTCTCTCATTTTGTTGGCCATCATTGTTTTTCTTAGTATCCACTAATGCATCGTCAAATACATGCCTTAATCTTGAATAACAATGTATGACAAATATCCATTTCAGGTCCAAAATATCTTCATAGAAAAATACCTGCACATGAAAAACATACATATGTTAGACGTATGTTATAAAAAAAATTATTGATTAATAAACACACATATATTATCACAATAAACTATTAATTAATAGATTAATGGTCACTACCACTTCTTATTTGAGTTAAAGAAATACCTACTCACAATGAATTGGTAGAACATAAGGCTCCTTATCCTCTGGTAGGAAGCTCAAGGAATCTATAGAAAACAATACACTATGGGTATAATGTCTTTGTGTCCTACAAATGCATCATATCATCTAAACCTAAAAATACAACATTTAAAAGAGCAACAATCCAAATTAATAATTTCTTGGATTTTTCCAACATATTGTAGATTCCCTTCAATAATATT
>CBVK0103255918.1:0-13433 GCA_900067695.1 Picea abies
TGAGGGATGGGAAACTGTTCAGATTTCTTTTTCAGCCACTTCATGCATTGACATCGAGCAATGACAATAGAATATAGTTATGTGAGTTATGGAATCACAGGATGGCCCACCTACATCATGGAGCTCTTCGAGGACTGAGAGAGGTTGTGACCAGAGTGCCACAAATGAGCATAGAGCATCAGGATGTTTGTATACAATGTGCGCTTGGTAAGTTTACCAAGACATCATTCCCCAACAGTGACACCAGGTCAGTTGGGATACTAGATTTAGTACGCACGGACGTGTGTGGGCCCATGACTTGGAGGTCGTTGAGTGGTTGTGAGTATTATCTCACATTTATTGACGACTACTCGAGGAACTTGGTAAGTTTACCAAGACATCATTCCCCAACAGTGACACCAGGTCAGTTGGGATACTAGATTTAGTACGCACGGACGTGTGTGGGCCCATGACTTGGAGGTCGTTGAGTGGTTGTGAGTATTATCTCACATTTATTGACGACTACTCGAGGAAGACTTGGGTCTATTTCCTGAAGGCCAAGAGTGAGGTCTTCACACAGTTCTAAGAGTTCAGAGCTGTTGTGGAGAACCAATTGGGAAAAAGGATCAAAGTCTTGTGGTTAGATAACGGGGGAGAGTATTCCTTGAGACATTTTGTAGACTTCTGTGCCCAACATGGCATTAGAATATAGATGATCGTACCCTACAACCCCTAACAGAACGGGGTTGCCGAGAGGAATAAATAGGCCATTACCAGTGCAACGAGATCCATGTTGAATGATCAAAGTTTTCCTTTGTACTTATGGGCAGAGGCATGTGCTACTGCATTTTACCTACATAACTGGAGCCCCCACAAAATATTGGGGAAGATGACTCCTAAGGAGGCCTTCACTAGTAGGAGGCCCGATGTTGAGTACATCAGGATCTTTGGGTGCTTGACTTTCTCTCATGTCCCCTCGGAGAGGAGGACAAATCTAGACCCCACAACCTAGCAGGGGATTCTAGTTGGATACTGAGAGGTGTCCAAAGCCTATCACATCTACATTTCACCACTTAGGAGAGTGGTGGTGAGCAGAGATGTCATATTTGAGGAGGATAGGGATTTTGCGAGATCTCTTGAGTCGAGAGTTGGAGTTGAGGATGATGTAGAGGCACCGATTACAGTCTCAAAGGGAGCAAAGCCTCAGGTCTCGAGTACACCAATATCAGGGGTGATAGGGTCACCATTCACAGCTTCAGGGTCACAATTAGAGCATGTTGAGTTAGATGGGGCACAGACTTCAAAGGGAGCACAAACTTCAGGATCTCAAAGTGTTGAGACGAGTCCTGAGGCAGTCACTCTTGGGCAGAGAGACCTTACTTCTCCATTGACCACTTCAGGGAAGAGGAGACCTAGATGGTTTCAGGAGACCCTGAAGGAGGCCATAGAGAATGTAGGGGATCCCTGATACTCGTTTGGAGAGAGGCCATGGTAGAGGAGTATGACTCCATTGTGTGCAATGATGTCTGGGATGTGGTTCCGAGGCCAGTGGGGAAGTCAATTGTGACTTCCAGGTGGTTGTATAAGACCAAGATTTTTGTAGATGGAACCATTGAGAAACACAAGGCCCATTTTGTGGCGCGAGGGTTCTCACAGATTGAGGGAGTCGATTATGATGAGAATTTTGCATCAATTGAGAGATACACTTCCATCAGGACTATCATTGCCATAACAGCAGAGATGGGTTGGAGCATTCACCAAATGGATGTGAAGACTGCATTTCTGAATGGCTTTATTGAGGAGGTGTACATAGAGCAGCCACGGGGGTTTGAGGTGAGTGACAAGGAGACTCACATGTGTCTTTTGAGAAAGGCACTATATGGTCTGAAGCAAGCTCCCCAATCTTGGTATTCACCCATTGATACTTGTTTGATTCATATGGGCTTCGAGAAGAACAATGTTGATCCAAACCTCTATTTCATTATTAGGGGTGAAGACATGCTTATCCTCATTTTGTATGTGGATGATTTGTTCATCACTGGAGCCGAGGATCTCATAGCTGAGTGCAAGCTGGGACTTTCATCAGAGTTTGAGATGAGTGATATTGGATTGATGCACTACTTTCTGGGTATGGAGGTATGGCAGGAGGAGGGTCACATATTTCTCGGGCAGGGGAACTATGCAACAGATGTTTTGAGTAGATTTCAGATGGAGGATTGTAGACCCATGTCTAAAACTATGATCAACAACTGGAAGAATATTAGTGCTTCAGATAGCTAGTTGGTGGATGCCACAATATATAGGTAGTTGATCGGTTCACTCATGTATCTAGTTAACACCAGACCAGATATTTGTTTTTTCGTGAACACTCTCAGTCAGTACATGGTTGAACCGAGGAGTGTTCAGATGGTTGGGGAAAAACACGTCTTGAGATACATTGCTAGGACAATTGATTGTGGCCTAGAATATGTCAAAGGAGATGGAGTCAGTTTGTTTGGCTACATAGATTTAGACTGGGCAAGATGTGTTGCTGACAGGAAAAGCACCTCAGGGTGCTGCTTCAGTTTGGGGTTAGGACTTGTTTCTTGGTTCAGCCAGAAGCATAAGTCATTTGCTTTTATTTCGACTGAAGCAGAGTATATGACGTCTAATCAGGCCAGTTGCGAGGCCATTTGGCTTCGTAAGATGCTGGTTGGTTTGTTTGGTCAGGAGATGCCACCAACCGTCATTCATTGTGATAATCAGAGTTGCATAAAACTCTCTAAGAATCCAGTGTTTCATGACCGATTGAAGCATATTGAGATCAGGTACCACTTCATTCGTGATTGGGTTTAGAGAGGGGCAGTGTAGTTGCAGTATGTATTGACAAATGACCAGGTTTCATATATTCTCACCAAGGCCCTGCCATGGGGCAAACATGTCTACTTCAGAGACAATATGGGCTTGGTGAGGAACACCTTCCTCGATAAGAGGGAGTGTTGATTTTTTTACCTTGGAGGTGTTCCCCATGTGTTTTTTCACTCCTTAGCACATGTGGGATGGACTATACACTTTGTACCTTGTACTTTTGTCTAATTTCACTTTGACTTAGGAGTTTTAAGTCAAAAGTGAAATTTAGTCATTTATGCCTAAAATGACTATTAATTCACAAAGTGGGTCAATTAGAGACATAAAGTGAACTTAGGAAAATTAACCCAAAGTGGGTTGTTGACTTAGATACTTTTGGGGAGATCTCAACCATTGATTAGATGGGAGATGAGATGATCTCCACCATTGATATCTTAGGTTTCCTTTTGGAGGTTCAAGAGGGGCGCAAAGGGTGAAGGAGGCAATCAATTCTTCATTTCCTCACTTGGAGAGGAAGACTTGGAGCATTGAGATGAGGTTTGTTGCATGGGGATGATTGATCTTGGGTGCATGATTTCATGGAGGGAGGCACAGATCTTTTAGCCTTGTTTATTTATTGAGGAGGTTCACATCTGTGGAGGGCGCACTTACTTGTGAGGGTGCATCAGTTGTGGGGAGGACTTCTAGCCATAAGATTGCAGTGAGATTAGTTGCAGAGGTAGGCCATCCAACAGATCTTCATTCCTATGGAGGGGTTTTCATATTTGAGCTCACAGTTTGCTTCTAGAGAAGTTTCAGTGGTTTAGACAGCTTGTATGTGGGGCACACCTTCCTAGGCTGCACCTGGAGGTTCTGGACTTGAATTTTAGCCTGGAATTGGATGCTATTGTATCAAGTTCATTTATATTTGTACTTGTTGTATTCCACCTTCTGCTTTCCTAATATATAGATATATATTCTAAACTGGTTTTCCCTGGGGGGTTTTATCCAGGGTCATGTTGACCAAAAATACCTGTGTACAAAAATGCATGTGTTAGTCTCTTAGATCTACTTATTTTCAGTTGTAAAGATCTTTAGGTGTGTTTTATTTATTTTGGTATGCATGTGCTAGCTTCTGGTTAATAAAACTACATGCTAGAGCAGCTAAAATTGCAAATACAACCATAACAAATCAACAAGAGGTTCTTGGAATGTTGGCTGTCCTAAAATAGCAGCATATACTTTACATAATAGTTGAAACTTAGAGCCAAACTATGGTCAAAGACAGACCCAGTGGGCAAGCTTGATAGGACCTGGAAATCTTCATGGTATCAAAGTTGAGGTGGCTAAATTTCTGAGCAATTTGGACAACACATTGTTGGCTGTCATATACATCTTCTTGGCATAATTTTGTGGACATCCATTGACTCATTCAGTGGTTTTTGGAGGGAAGATATTTGTAGAGGATAGTTGGACAGTTTTTGGCACTTGTCATCAGTCTCTTTCACACCTATGCAGTAGGAGTGAGGCTGATTTAACTTGACCTCTTTTCACACCTATTTTGTTAGGAGTTAGGTCATATTACACTTGTCTCTTTTCACACCTGTGTTGACAGGAGTGAGACAGTGTTTTCCTTGGAAGTTTAGCATCAGTTGGGGAGTGTAGTTTGGAAGACATGTCAGCATCTCAGATGCGAGTTGAGGACAAGCTAGCTAGGGATAGCAATTGGTCGCCTTGGAAGGAGAGGATGGTATTTGTCTTAGAGGACCTCGAGATATGGGACATAGTCGATGAACTGTTCCACCCATTCCTGTCATTGCCCCCGTCTTGGTGGCAGAGTTCAGGAAACGGAACAACAAGGCAAGGAGGACCATTTGTGATGCAGTTCATGATCATATCATACCCCATTTGACGAGGAAGACTTGTGCATACAAGATGTGGGCATCTCTATGCAAGTTATATGAGAGCTCCGATGAGAACCGGATTATGGTTCTTCATGACTGATTGAGGAGCATTCGCATGCTCAAGGATGAGTCGGTAACCTCATTCCTTGGTAGCTACACTTAGATCAAAGACGAGCTGGCAGTCGTCGGAGAGATTGTGAACCCTAACTCTTTGGTGAGGCAAGCTATGAATAGCTTCACCAAACCATGGGGTCCATTTGTACGGGGCATTGTTGCCAAGGAGGTCATGCCTACATGGGAGAGGATGTGGGATGACTTCGTCCAAGAGGAGATTAGGCTTACAGCCGAGGCTTCTAGACAACGACAGTAGCAACAGTAACAGATTGGTTAGGGTGAGGAGGATCTTACTCTTTGGACAAAGGGCAAGAAGAAGGCCGACCGTGGGGGTCAGAAGGGTCCCAAGTTTGGGGCCCCACCACAGGGGAGTGGAGGAGAGAGCAACAATGGTCAGGGCAGTGGTCAGAAGAGAGATATGAGAAAAGTGAAGTTCTTTGTTTGTAAGAAGTTCAGGAACTATGTTGGACAGTGTCCGAACATGAAGAAGAAGAAGGGTGGTACCACAACTACAACATAGGAGGAAGACTTTCATTCACAATTTCAGAGAGAGTGTGCTTTTCTCATATGATGCACTTCAATTGAGACGACACCCGACATATGGTATATTGATAGCGGGGATTCAAGCCATATGATTGGAGTTCAAGAGCATATTATTGATCTCAGAGACACCAATGTTAGGATAGATATTTCTCTTAGAGATGACACATTGGTCGGAGTTGCTGGGATTAGCATAATTACCTTTCAGAGAGATAGATTGCAACCTATATCATTCATGGAAGTTATTTATGTCCTTGGGCTGAAGAGGAATTTGATTTCAGTTTCCACCCTCCAGGATAGAGGTATTGAGGTGACATTCAGAGGCACCGAGGTACTCATTCATCCTCGGGTGTCTTCACTTGCCTCAGGACAGGTGATTGGAGTGAGGGATGGGAAACTGTTCAGATTTCTTTTTCAGCCACTTCATGCATTGACATCGAGCAATGACAATAGAATATAGTTATGTGAGTTATGGAATCACAGGATGGCCCACCTACATCATGGAGCTCTTCGAGGACTGAGAGAGGTTGTGACCAGAACACTCTCAGTCAGTACATGGTTGAGCCGAGGAGTGTTCAGATGGTTGGGGAAAAACACGTCTTGAGATACATTGCTATTTATTGAGGAGGTTCACATCTGTGGAGGGCGCACTTACTTGTGAGGGTGCATCAGTTGTGGGGAGGACTTCTAGCCATAAGATTGCAGTGAGATTAGTTGCAGAGGTAGGCCATCCAACAGATCTTCATTCCTATGGAGGGGTTTTCATATTTGAGCTCACAGTTTGCTTCTAGAGCAGTTTCAGTGGTTTAGACAACTTGTATGTGGGGCACACCTTCCTAGGGTGCACCTGGAGGTTCTGGACTTGAATTTTAGCCTGGAATTGGATGCTATTGTATCAAGTTCATTTATATTTGTACTTGTTGTATTCCACCTTCTGCTTTCCTAATATATAGATATATATTCTAAACTGGTTTTCCCTGGGGGGTTTTATCCAGGGTCATGTTGACCAAAAATACCTGTGTACAAAAATGCATGTGTTAGTCTCTTAGATCTGCTTATTTTCAGCTATAAATATCTTTAGGTGTGTTGTATTTATTTTGGTATGCATGTGCTAGCTTCTGGTTACTAAAACTACATGCTAGAGCATCTAAAATTGCAAATACAACCATAACAAATCAACAAGAAGTTCTTTGACTTTTGGCTATCCTAAAACAACAACATATACTTTACATAACAATTGAATCTTAGAGCCAAACTGTGGTCAAAGACAGACCCATTTGGCAAGCTTGATAGGACTTGAAAATCTTCAGGGAGGATTTACATTGTAGATCATATTTGCTTCCTGAACTCAGTCAAGTTGAGAGTGGAGAGTTCAAGTCATCCATGGTTGGAAGTGTTGATGGAGTGGTCAATCCTTTGGCTAAACATGTTGTCTATGCCAAAGGAAACATGGATAACATATAAAAAATGATCCCAATTAACATTTCTAGAAATCTTGAAGTTTTCGAGAATGTCTTTATTGGAGCAGAATGCTCACAGGACGAGATCACTGAATATATGACATTCTTTAAGGAGTTTTGATATGTGTTCGCATGGTATTACGAGGAAATGCTCTGCATTGATCCTCAAATAGTTCAACACGAAATATGAACCTATGAAAATGTAAAACCAATTCGTCATAAGTTTATACTTGTGAACCTAAGAAAGGCAGTGAAAATAAAGGAGGAAGTTGAAAAGATTCTCAATGCAGAATTTATCTACCCAATTCCTCTTACTGAATGGGTCTCCAACCCTATTCTCATTGATAAGAAGCAGGGCGCAATCTATGTTTGCATGGATTTTAGGGACTTGAACAAGGCATGTCCTAAGGATAACTTCCTGACACCATTCATTGATCAGATCGTGAATGAGTGTGCGGGGAGCGAGATCTTCTCGTTTATGGATGGTTTTTTCGACTACAACCAAATTGATTTTTTACCAAAAGACCAACACAAGATGACCTTTATATGTCCTTGGGGTACGTTTGCTTAGAGGAAAATGTCGTTTGGTCTTAAAAATGTTGGTGCAACTTTCCAGTGGACCATGATGTTTTCCTTTAATGAATTAAAGCATATAGTGGAGGCATGCTTAGATGATCGCATGGCTCACTCGTGCAAGAGGGCCCAACATCTCTTACACATCTGCTTAGTTTTCGAACGATGTTGTTTCTATAGGATCTGATTGAATCCACACAAGTGCATTTTTTGTATGACCTTTGGTCGCCTTTTGGGATTCATTGTTTCGATAAAAGGGATCATGGTTGACCCTTTGAAGGTTGAGGCAATCACTCAGTTTCCTCCCCCTACACTATTAGACAAATTCAGATCCTATAAGGAAAGACGAATTTCCTCAGGTGTTTTGTTCTAAACTATGATAATATAACGAAGGGATTTATGTTCCTTTTAAAGAAGGGGTCCCATTTTGTTGGGACGAAGCCACAAAAAATTCTTTTGATGCTTTGAAGAAGGCGTTGGTTTTTAATCCATTGTTGATTACCTTGGATTACAATCGAGACTATTTGTTGTATTTTGCAGTAGCAGAGTCTTCAATTGACATGATTCTAGTTCTTGAGGATGATGAGCTCCAAGAGAATGTCATCTATTACTTGAGTCACGATCTCATGGGTCATGAACTTAGATATTCACATGTAGAGAAACTAGCATTGGCAACTTTTCATGTTGTCTAGTGGATATGACATTACATTCTATTGCGAAAGACAACCGTCATCGCCGCATTCAATCCATTTCAATATGTTTTGACCAGGAGAATTATTGGTGGGAAGTACAACAAGTGGATTGTTGTGCTTCGAGAGTTTGACTTGGAGTTTGCCTGTGAAGTCCAAGAAGTCTTTAGTCTTTGTTGAGTTGATGTTAGAGTTTCCAGTAGATAACGAGGAAGGAAAAACAACATAATCATTTTCAGATGAGCACATTTTCCTCATCTCTTCGTTCGATCTATGGTATGGGGATATCCTTATATATCTTCAAACTCTGAAGTTCCCTCCAAACTGCTTGAGATACGAGCGACAATGGATCTTCCATATGGCGAAAAACTACCTCATTATCGCTGACACTTTGTATTGGTGAGAGGTGGACTCGATCTTTAGGCGTTGCTTAACTTTTGAAAAAGAAGAGGTTGTTTTGAACGACTTCCTAGTGGAGCATGTGGTAGTCACTTGTCTGGGTTGGAAACAACCCAAAACATTTCGCGCACAAGATACTTTTGGCCCACGATATTCAAAGATTGCATTGAAGTGGTCAAAGGTGTCATCCATGCCAAATTTTCACTAAGAAAATGCGTGCACATCCTGCTCCAATGTTTCCCGTCATCATTGTTGGCCCCTTCACCAAGTGGGGGGTTGATTTCATGACATGCCACCCAAATTTGGATAAAGGGCATCGTTATATTATCATAGCCATTGACTACTTTACTAAGTGGGCCGATGTTATGCCAAAATTTTCTAATGATGGAGAGACAACAACACTCTTTATTTTCATTCATGTCATCACTAGGTTCGGGGCTCCGAGAGAGATTTTCACGGACCATGGAAGTCACTTTCATAACCGCATGATGCATAATGTCCAAGCATATATCATGAAATCTAGAGCAATCTAAGATACAAGATAATCAAATGGATTAAATATTGAAATGATGCTCACCATAATACTGACTTGTACCTCATGGAGAAAGGCCCACTACCTTCCAGAAGCCAGCTGGTGTTTTGGATGTCATCTATTAAACCGTGACCATTTGTGGTGGTGAGTGGGTTTTCCATCTTTGCAAAGGGTATTGTTGGTCATGTAGTCTCTTATCATTCCATATCTATAACCTGAGGGCCTCGAGACATAATATCCTTATTTATAAAAAAAATGGGGATAACAGGCCCAGCATTTCTTACACCTCTTCTTAGTTTTCAAATGATGTCATTTCTATAGGATACGATTGAATCCACAGAAGTTCATTTTTTGTGTGACCTATGGTCACCTTTTGGGATTCATTGTTTTGACAAAAGGGATCATGGTTGACCCCTTGAAGGTTGAGGAAATCACTCAATTGTCTCCCCGTGTAGAATCAAAAAACTTCAGAGCCTACAAGGAAAGGTGAATTTCCTCAGGTGTTTTGTCCCGAACTATGCTAATATAAAAAAAGGATTTATGCACCTTTTGCAAAAGTGGGTCTCGTTCTATTGGGACAAAGTTGCACAGAGTTATTTTGATTCTTTGAAGAAGGTGTTGGTTTCAACTTTAGTGTTGATTCCCCCGAATTACTATCGAGACTACTTGTTGTATTTTGCAGCAATCGAGTCTTCGATCGACATGGTTCTATTTCAGGAGGACGATGAGCTCCAAGAGCATGTCATATATTACTTGAGTTGCACTATCATAGGTCTTGAACTTAGATATTTGTATGTAGAGAAACTGGAACTGGAATATTTTCATGTTGTCGAGCGACTCTAACATTATATTCTATTAAGAAATACAACTAGCATCACCATGGTCAATCCATTTCAATATGTTTTGACTAGGATAATTATTGATGGGAATTACAACAAGTTTATTGTTGTGCTCCAAGAGTTCGAATTGAATTGTTCATCTCCAAGTCTAAGAAGTCTTTAGTCTTCATTGAGTTGACATCAGAGTTTCCAGTAGAGAATGAGGAAAGTGAGACAATAGACTCATTTCTAGATGACCGCATATTCCTTATCTCTTCGTATGATCTGTGGTATGGGGATATCCTTATACATATCCAAACTCTAAAGTTCCCTCCAAATTGCTTGAGAGATGAGTGGCGATGGATCCTTCATATGAAAAAAAACTACCTTATCGTTGCTGACCCATTGTATCGGCGAGGGGTAGACTCGATATTTAGGTGTTTCTTAACTCTTGAAGAAATGGAGGTGGTTTTGAATGGATGTCATAGTGGAGCATGTGGTGTTCATCTCTCTTGGTTGGAAACAACCCAAAAAAAATTGTGCACGTGATACGTTTAGCCTACGATCTTTAAAGAATGTGTGTAAGCGGTCAAGAAGTGTCATCCATGCCAAATTTTCACTAAGAAAATGTGTGCACGTCCTGCTCCAATGTTTCCTGTCATCATTGTTGGCCCCTTCACCAAGTGGGGGGTTGATTTCATGACATGCCACCCAAATTTGGATAAAGGGCATCATTATATTATCATAGTCATTGACTACTTTACTAAGTGGGCCGATGTTATGCCAAAATTTTCTAATGATGGAGAGACAACAACACTCTTTATTTTCATTCATGTCATCACTAGGTTCGGGGCTCCGAGAGAGATTTTCACGGACCATGGAAGTCACTTTCATAACCGCATGATGTGAGAACTAGCATCAAAACTGGAGTTTAGGTAGGAACACTCGTCTCCCTACTACCCCCAAGCTAACGGTCAGGTTGAAGCCATGAACAAATCATTAAAAAATATTTTATGAAGAACAATGAATTCAGCCTACACCAACTGACACTTGATGCTTTACTCGACCTTATGGGCTTTATAGAACCTTGGTCAAAACTACTGCGGGATTCTCACCTTTCCAACTTGTTCATGGAGTGGAAGTCGTATTTCCTATTGAATGTGAAGTTCCTTCACTTAAAATAGCAGTCGAGGTGCTTCCAGACATGACTCAACTCAAAGAACACCTAGTTTACCTTGAACATCTCGACAATCAATGTCAAGATGTTACAAATTTATCAAATGAAGCACATAAGAAACAAATCAAATCCCAGTATGATAAGTCTTTCTGTCCCAGGGTGTTCTCTGAGGGAGATCTCTTGTTGGTCTATGACCAACACAAGGATGTCTTGGGGGAAATAAAGTTCAACCCTATGTGGTTTGGACCTTATGTCGTGAAATGGGTTTTAGAGAAAGGATCCTATGAGCTCACTGAGTTTGAAGGAAGTGTGTTGTCGGAGCCCAGAAATGGGCTCTACTTGAAAAAGTACTATGCTTAGCTCTAAGGGTTGGAACATTAGCACTCTTGTATTTAGTGTCTATATTGTACATCGCTTTGTTTACGTTTTGGTATTTTTGTTGCGTTAGTGATTGATGTGCTTCTGCTATGTTGCAGATGCTTGAGGAATCATTGATTTACTTCAGATTTGTTGATGGCGCCAGTTTCCATACTCGACACCTAGCATCCACTGCTTGGGTGATTTATTCGCCTTCTAGACAATTAGTGTCTGCTAGAGGTGTGTATCTTAGGGAAACTACTAACAATGTTGTTGAATATAGTGTTGTCATTGAGATTTTATGAGATGCATCGTCTTATGGTATTTATCACCTTCAAGTGTTCATGGATTCACAATTGGTAGTTTTACAGTTAAATGGTGTATATCGCGTTCGTGATCCAGTGCTATTATGATTTTTCCTTAGGGTACGTCTTCTGGAACATTCTTTTGAGTTCATTATTTACAAGCATGTTCCTAGAAGAAATAATGAGTTAGCTGATGCTTATGCTAATTATGTGTTATATTGGCATGTATATCATCAATAAAGTAAAGCACACACAAACACATGTATATATACTTTTGCAAATTAAAAACACAAAATGTATATAATGCACAAAAATTAATATATGTATCAAAACGAGATCCATCAAAATACAAAGTATGGGGCCTCCTAGCCCCCGAAAGTCATATAATATCATACAAGTACAAAATTGTGCTATGAGAATGTAATATATCTAGGCTTGAGGCTAGTGCATGCTATCATAACAAACTATGGCATTGGCCAAATGCTGGAACAATCAAACCCATGGCCTGGGTATTCCTATGACATGTCGTTGCATGTCGATAGGGAGGTCATCAATAGTTTCCATAGGCACATTGCGCACGAGGGCCTCAAAATTCTAGCCCACACTACGCAAATTCCTTGTTGCGTTGTCGCTAGACCCTACCTCCTCTCTTCCTCATCGGCTATGTTGCAGGACATTGGCCGGTGTCACGGGTGCTCTGTCTGCATGAAAGGAAAGTACTTGTCAATATTTTGGATCTCACAAAAAGATAATTTGTTATATTTTCTAAAAATTAAAAAATTAAATAACATAAAAATGAAAGGTCACCTATGTTCTGAGGCTCATCTCCGATAGGGATGATGACATCCAGATCGTTGGTGAAGTCAATACCCACATATGGGTAGTCCTAGATAAAGGGAGTTTGTCGCTCCCAGCAGCCAAAGATTTCTTCGTCGAAGGGGTTGGACATTTTTCCACCTCCTAAATGAGCTATGAGCTCGTTCCAGCAGAACATGGCTAGCCATGGTTGCAAGTGTCCTCGTATCTGTGTACATGGGCTCATCATGGGCACCCACTCGAAAAAGAAAGTACATAGAACACTTCTGAAGCATAAGTTGTTGGCCTTCCTAAGCTTGGAGTCTGTTAATTATGCTTTCATATTATTCATGATAGTCGTACTCCAGTCATACATTGTAGGGCATAGGCATTCAACCCCATAATGAATTTGTGCTCGCGATGCCAAGTGCAAAGAGTTGGATCCCATGATCCAAACCAAAGTGAATAGAATGACTTGAAGGATCAAGTTGTTTATTTGTTTAATTGGTACTTGCAAGTCACTCTTCTCGGTGCCAGAGATGTAGTAATCATGGATAAAATCATTGATGCTCTGGCCTCCTCCCCAATATTGGAACATGGATAAAATCATTGATGCTCTGGCCTCCTCCCCAATATTGGAAGTTTGGTACTTCCCCTCTCCTCGATAAGCCTATAATGAAGCAAATATCTTCAATCATGATGGTCAAAGACTGTCCAGTGAGAATGAATGCCTCTGCATCGGGGTTTCAGTAGTCAATTAGGAGATTCAATAATCTCCTTTGTGCTCTCATGTTGCCAACTTGGAAGAATTTATACATTCCTCAAGCACGTAGAGCTTGCTTGGCCTCATTGTTATCAAACACCACTCAATCCACCTCCTCATGTTCATGTTCTGTCCAGAGGATGGACATCCTATCATTTTCCAAAGAGTTTTGAGTTAGTATTTTATTTTTCAAATTCTTTTC
>CBVK0103255941.1:0-12534 GCA_900067695.1 Picea abies
GTGAAGGAAGGTTCAATATGGTATATCAATACCATATTAGATTACTACTACACTTCACTAGGAAAGAGTCCATGAACCTTCCATTTTACCTTTTTAGGAGTATTGGAAAGATGTCAGATAGAGTCCAAGCTAAGTCTAAGCAGGTGGATACCAATGTTTTTCACTTGGGTTTAATCAAGATGCTAGTACTGGGAGAGTTGAATAAGACTAACACATACTGGGAAACTTTCCTAGCTGCATCAGATTTTCATCTAGATATTGTTGCTACACCATAGTTCAAAATAAAAACTCCTACCCATGTTCAGAAGATTGTGCATTCATATTCATGCAAGAAGAGGAGGATGACTAGGAGTGATACAAATTTTTAGGCTATTGATAAAGCAGAAGAAGGTGTTCCCTCACAACCTACTGATAGAGAAGTTTCACCTGTGGTAGAACCTACACCTATGGAAATACCATCAAGAAAAGCAAGGAGTTTTAAAGGCAAAAAACTTGTCTTTTCCCCATCAGTTGTTGCAGAAAAGGTCAAACTTGGAAGACCTTTTACTATATCAACAACTAAACAACATGTTCCTATGGAAGATGGTACAACAGAAACTTCAGCTCAACAAAAGGATAAAATTTAGTTTTCAAAGCAGCCCATGGAGGTTATTGATATCAACACTCCTCCTCATGAAAGTAAAGCAGCCCATGGAGGTTATTGATATCAACACTCCTCCTCATGAAAGTAATCCTACTTTCAAAAGAATCGGGAGGCAACTTAAGGATGCAAAAATTGAAATTGACAAGTTGAAAAAGGAATATTTGGAGTCCTGAATCAAGCTAAAGGATATGTTAGATCTATAAGAGGAGACAATTGATAAAAAAAAAATCATGGATAAAAGGTCTTTTCCCTTTCGCGGGAAACTCAAGAATGTATATAAGCAAAAGAGAGCTTGCCAAGATGAGATCAGGAAATTAAAAGTAGAGTTGCAACCCTTCATAGAGAAAGTAGCAAAAAGGAATTTAGATATGTTGGCTAAGGTGGCTACTAGAAGGAGTACCATAACCAAAATATGAATACAAGATGATCTTTCACATCAGCATCATTTTTGTCATGGTTTACCAATTTGTATGATGTGACATAGATCCAAATTTGTACTTGGTCGTGGCTATGATTCCACTTGCGTCTTGCATGGATCCACAGTGTATATTTTCATTCCCATGATCATGTCATGATTAGTTCTTGATGGATCCACGGTGTATTTTGTTGTGGCCATCATCCCATCACTTGCGTGATGCATGGATCCGCAGTGTATTTATGGTGGCTATGATCTTGTCTTTCTTACCGAGCATGGGTATGCCTGCCTCGGGGACCTTTTTCAGCAGGACTGGCAATGCTCTTCTCCAAGATTCTTTGCTCACAACTCTGCGACTTAATTTATAAAGTGTTTTAGCCATCAGACACCTCTTCTAATCTCACACTTTAGGGGGAATTTGTTATAATTTTATTTTCCACCTAATCATTAGGTCATTATCACCTAAATATCACCTATCCAATCCAAAAACATTCACCACTTCTTCCCTAAGATTCTAGCCTAATTTCCACTTGGTCGTTAATTCTCCAAATACAACCTTAGACCCAATGTTAAGGGAACCCTTGACTTCCTAGGAAATTGGTAGGGGGGTTAGGGTTCCTAAATGAGAAAGGTCAAAAACCAAATCAGAGAGAAAGAAAGTTTTACATTTCCATGGTGCAGAAACAAGCATCCTCGGAGATTAGATGTAGAAAACAATTATCATTGATAGGTGCCCTTAGATCAAATTCCCCTTGTCATGGTTTTAAATGATATTTATAACACAAAACTACAGAGCATTGGCCAATCCCTCTAAGAAACTGGCCATCAAGAGGTTAATAGAGTCCTTAAAACCCTCTATTATCCCTACTTTAGGAAATTATGACTAATGGAGAGAAAACAACTCAGGAACTTTCCAAATTCTTGTGTGGGTAGGATTTCAGCTATATTGATGTTATTACAATTGCTCGGAAAACCCACAACAGTCATCTTGAGTTTTTCCCGAGCAATTATAATAACCTCTCCCACCACATAAATCTCAAAACTCTTATATTTATGCCACTGAGAGATCTAATGGGAACATAGTTGGATGGCAAAGGTGCACATATACCCTAACTAACTCCTAGGATTTTCCTATAGGTCTAGGGGTATCCCTCTTCTCCATGGAAATGGGGAAAGAAATCTATGTTCTGAATGTTTATGGTATGTATTCCTATAGGGTGGAGTACTAGAACAAGTTCATCAAAATGAAATGTATCCAAAATGGCCTAATAATGATAGGGGGAGACTTAAACTTCACTTTAGGAGCCTCTGAATTATGGGGACTTGTGGCTCTAGTAGACTATCTTTTAGTATACATTTTAATAAAAATGGAGGAAGTGGGCCTATTGTGCATTAAGACATCAGAGTTGAGTCCCACCCACATGAACAAGAGAACGGGGGATGATAGAATCACGAAGAGACTTGACTGGTTCTTAATCTATGAAGACTTTCTAGATGAAGTTGCTCAAGTAAAACAATGGGTCACCTCGAGAGGAGAATCTAATCATTGTCTAGTTGTACTAGAAGTAGCTTTTTCTAAGGAAAATCCAACTAGCCATTTCAAACTAAATCTAGACTATCTAAAGATGGAGGAGTTTGTAAATAAGATAAAAGAATGTTGGAAATCCAATGATGCAGCCTCAAGAGAATATGCCCTTGTACAATTTTAAAAAAAATCTGAAAGAGGCAAAGAAGATAGCAGCCCAATGGGATAAGGATAAAAAATAGAAAGATGACAAGCTCCTCATAGAAGTGTATGAAGGGATGAAGACAGTATATAACAATGAATATTTTGGGTATCTGAATGAGACTCAGAAGATGGAGGTGAAGCTCCTAGAAGAAAAAAAGAGGAACGTGTTGTTGGAAATCGAGAAAGAATGGAGGATTAAGAGTAGGGACATATAGCTACAAGCATGTGATGAAAATACCAAGTTCTTTCATGAATATGAAAACAGTAGAAAAAACATTAACTCTATTTGGAAAAATGACAAAGGGAACGATAGTTGGGCAACAAATTTTAAATAAATTGCAAATGAAGGAATCAATTATTTCTCAAATCTTTTCAGGGAGGACTCTCATGCTACTATTGTTGAAGTAATCATGTTATCTAATTTCTTCCTCGGTTTTGTCAATCATGAGGACAACTTGGAATGATGAAATAAGCGAGGAAAGAGGAATTGCAACAAACTTGACAAAGCTTCCAAAGGGATGAAAGTCTAGGGCCATATGGCCTCCCTATGAATTATTTTTGGGATGTTATGAATTTATATAAGAATATCTAAGAAGGGTGGTGGATGCCACTAGAACCACTGGAAAAATTATAGGATCCTCCAAAACTACCTTTATAGCATTGATCCCTAAAGAAGATAACCTGACATCTTTTGAAAAAAATAGGCTAATATTCCTATGCAATTGTATCTACAAAATTATCTCAAAATTAGTTGCTAGAAGATTAAAAGGATATTATCAAAATTCTAGAGTGCAGTTTGGGTTTTTAGAGGGAATACAATTCCATGAGGCATTTGGATAGAATAGGAAAGCTTACACTCAATCAAGATCAGAAATCAAAGAGCATTGGTCATCATAGTGGACCTCTCCAAAGCTTATGATGGGGCAAGTTGGATATGTATGAGATTGATCCTTAATCACTTGGGTTTCTATCATCAATTTGTGGTCTTCGTGACGAACCACAATACCTTTGTGTCCTTTTCCATCTTAATCAATGGATTTGTATACCCATTCTTCAATCCATGTATGGTTCTTAGGCAAGGATGACCCCTTTCCCCTCTCCTCTTCCTCCTAATGGTCAAAGGACCAAGTAGGTTCATAAAAGAGGCTGAAAAACATAGTAGTTTCAAAGGGATATGCATTGGTCCAACATGTAATATCACACACCTCTTATTTACATATTATATTCTGATTTTCTATGCAGGTATTGGAAGGATAGTTGAGAAATTTAAAAACATTTTGGAGTTATTTTGTAAAGCTATAGATATGATTATAAATCGTGGCAAGTCCACTATTTCCATGTGGGGCATCACTGAACAAGAACATGGTTATTTCTCCCATTTATTCCCCTACTAGGTTATTGAATTAGCCCAGGGTTTAGAGTATTTGGGGTTCCACCTAAAACCCAACCTGTATAAAAAAAGGTGAATGGAAATCGTTGATTTCCAAAGTTGAAAAGAGACTAAATTCATGGTGCAACTGATGTATCTCTCGAGGAGTTAGATTGGTATTTGTTAAGTTTGTACTGGAAGCAATACCTGCATATTGGATTTCATTAGCTTGGGTTCTGAAAGGTCTGATGGAGATAATTAGGAAACTATGCTATAATTTTATCTAGTCCAGAGACCTAAAAAAGAAAGGACTTGTATTGGCTTCGTGGGAAAAATTGGTTGTTCCAAAATCTAGTGGAGGATGGGGACTAAGAAAACCCTCCAAATATCTAGTTGCAAAAAAATGTGTGGAGGATATTATAAGGAAAAGGGTTGTGGTTCCAAGTGATCAGTGCAAAGTATATCAAATTAGACTAATTGAACCGTCGATGGACTACCTGGTTCGGAGCAGGAAATATTTTCACTTGGTCCCCAACTACAGCTGAAGATTGGGTAATGAACACAGGAAAACAACTACATAATGCCTCAATCTTTTCAAAAACCATGAATTTAACCTTTCATTTGGAAAGCATTTGGTTGATTTAGAACGTGGGAAAAGGTGAGAAAGTTAAAATTGGCCTTGATCCTTGGGTAGGTAATAAAGGTTTGCATGTATTACTTCCTAGGTTGATCAAGGATCTTAGAAGTAAAGGATTTTACACTCAGAAAAACTGTGAAGTGGGAAAGGTCTACAAACTAGCAACAACAATGACTCACGTAAGAGGAGCTAGATTTAAGAGAAGAATATGTTGAAGACTTAAAGGGTTGTATAGAGATTTTAAAAGACAACAATGTTAAAATACGAGAAGATGATGATCAGTTGTTATGGTCCCTCGTCCTCTGGGGCATATGTGCTTAATTTAGGCTATAGAGCACTTATTGAGGAAGGACTCGAGGGACAACAAGCTTGGTGTTGGAGATGTTGGTAGTGGTCGTCATAGTTTGTCATTGATGTCCACCATGAAGACTCAGTAGTTGTGAGAGTTTTTCATTGATGTTCACCATGAAGAGTCGGTAGTTGTCAGAGTTTGTCATTGATATTCACCATGAAGACTCGATAGTTGTCAGAGTTTGTCATTGATGTTCACCATGAAGACTCATCTTTGTAGTTCTATAATATATAGGTTCATACAAGGATTGATATCAAGGTGTGGGTGGTGCAGGTGTTACTTATTATTGGTTGCATGAGTGTTGCAAAACTACAGAGAGCAAGAATAGAAAGAAGCTCTAAGCATTCAAACTGTGAGTTACAATGTTTCACAAGTCCTTAAGCATTCTGACTATAGTTCATTTCAGAAGTTCATAAGTATGTACTAAATCAAATGCATGCAAATTTTGTATTAAGACAATTATTGTATTATATTGAAATTGCTATTTTATATTAGCACAACCTAAATCTATTTTGGCAAAGCTAGTTATTGTTGACATAGACATATAGTGTCGCAATTTTAGTGAATCAAATTATTACACTTGGAAATGATGGAAAATGATTGGTGAGTCATGAGACTATCCATTCTGGAGGCAAATTCGACATACTTACAATCATGTGAACATTTTCAAAGTTTGATTTAGTCTTGTGTTCAGTTATAAAACAACTGACAGTCTTAATATTATCCAAAACAAGATCTTTAGCTCTGTCAGTTCGGCTTCTTCAAGTTAATGTCCATAGAAGTTGAAGAACGAATTTAGGGCGGACATATGGAAGTTATTATGGGGTTCTTGATGTGTAGTATGGTATCAAATCTTTCTAGGTGGCTATTTGAGTTCGTTTTCATTGAAACACATGATGTTTTTTAAACGGTTGGGTGCCACAATATGCTATGGATCAAACGATTGAATAAAAAAATGATTGGAATGGCGCAAAGCATCTGAGTGAAAGAATGTATGAACCTGTGGATATAATGTCGAAGGCAGAAACAGAGCATAAAAAAAAGAGAGATCGATTTAATTTGCAGCTAAAAACACTTTGATTAACTGCAAATAATTTTGTTTTAGTGATAACAAATCTGAGTTGAAGTTTTGATGAATAAATATATTGTAAGAGAGATAACTTGATATTCGGGTTGTGTGTGGGGGTTTAGGGAGTCATTAAATACATTGAATCAAAGAGCATGAATGGAGAGACAGAGAAATATGAATGTATGAAAGGAATCTTGATGTATTTGAGTTTGCTAACTTTGCATGGATGTAGGGAAAAGAAATTGTCCATAGATGAAATAAGAAATGTTACATTAACATTGTAGATGATGAAGTCTGAGGTTATATTGAACAGTGATATGCACTAGCAGTCAAATTAACAGATGGCATAGCATTGAATATGAAAGAAACTTATGTTGTTGAAGGGTGCAAGTTTTCATTACAAAATTAGTGAGATTCAAAGGATGTGTATGATAGAAGGTGTAGAATCAGTACAAGGCACAAAATTAGTACAATGCAGAGAAGAGGTGTAAATAATCTTAAAACTATTAAATTTTCTCAGAGTCTGTAACAGTGATCATTGTAAATGGTTATATTTTATATCTAGGTGGTAGGGAGGTGCTAGGGAAGATTGACGTCTTCATTGTGCAAGTTGGTGCTTGTGTACATGAGAGTTGGTGTTTTCGTCTAGTGAGTGATAGAAGAATTGATTGAGTTGGTGCTCAATAACCATGATGTACAAAATTTGAAGCTTAATTGACATCCTAAGAAGAAGAGGTTTTCTCCCTTTATGGGTTTCCTCATAAAATATTAGTCTTTGTGCATGTTGTATATGTAATTGATGTTGAATGTATGCATATTTAGTATTCATTGACAAGTTGGTTCATCAGTAGTATTTGGATAGAATTGTTTAAGATTTTAATTTTTTAATATTGTAAGAAACTGATTCACCCCCCTCTCAGTTTATTTGTTTGATTTCAACAATTGGTATCAGAGTTGGTGCCTTCACTGGAAGGTATATCTATAAGCTTAAACATGGCTAGTCAAGAAAGAAGTTTGACTAATAAATCTCCTTTGTTTGATGGCACAAATTTTGATTTTTGGAAAATAAGGATGAGAACCTATCTAATGTCCTTTGGTGCATATGTTTGGGATGTTCTTGAAACTGGATATGTGAAGCCAGTTATATTAGCTACCAAATATGACAAATTGGAATTTACCTTTAATGCAAAGGCAATGAATGCTATTCTCAGTGGTCTTGTAGAAGCTGAGTTTGCAAAGGTCATGCATTGCCAATCTGCCAAAGAAATGTGGTACAAGTTGATAAACAGTTATGAAGGTGATGAAAAAGTGAAAGATGCTAAACCTCGGGCTCACATATTGCAGTTTGAGCAGTTAAAGATGGATGATGATGAAACTATAAGAAAGTATTTCTTAAGGGTTGAATAACTTGTCAATATTATGAAAGGTCTTGGTGAAACTATAGATGATACATTCTTGGTTCAAAAAATATTAAGATCACTTCCTAATAGATTTAATCCTAAAGTCTTAGATATAGAGGAGTTAGATGATCTTAAAAAATTGACCACAGACCAGCTTCTTGGAACTCTAACATCTTATGAAATGAGAATTGTTAAATAAAAACCCACTACAAGAGAAGCATCTTTCAAGGCAGATAGAGGAAAGATAGATAAAGACTATGATTCTGATACAAATGGAGTTGAAGCAAAATTTGTTAGAAGGTTGAAGAAAGGAATAGGAAAACACAATGATAAATTGTCTTTCAAATGTTTTAATTGTGGTAAAGTTGGTCATTTTGCATCCAAGTTTCCATACAAAAAGAAGTACCATGAACCATAGAATCAAGAGAAGACCAAATACAAGAATTTCAATAAAGAAAAGAGATTTAAGAAGAAAATCTTGTGTATAAACGATAATAGTAGTTCCTCAGAAGATATAGACAGTGAGTCTTCCAATGAAGATAAGTCAAGTGACTTCATACTCATGGCTCTAGAAGATTTATATGGCAAAGATAGTGGAAGTAAGATGAGTAAAGAAGAGGTTGAAGTAGACTTGGAAGGTGAGCTCATCAATGCTTTGGAAGAAATTGATAGACTTAGACAGAATAAAAGGAAACAAAAAGAATTGTTGATTAAATATGAGAAAGGTCAAAATGAACCTAATGAGGATCTTGCTCTTTGATTAAATATGAGAAAGGTCAAAATGAACCTAATGAGGATCTTGCTCTTCTACAGGTTGAGTTAGAAGAAACAAAGAAAACAGAGGATACTCTCAAACAATAGTTGGCTGAAAAGAAAACAGAATGTGAAAGGTTAGAAGAAGAAGTAGTTTATGTCATAAAAGAGACAGAGAGAGTTCAAGTGTTGTACCATCAAAATATGACACACATTAAAGCATCAGAGGATATTAATAACATATTGAACAATCAACGATCACCTTTCATAAAGACTGGTTTAGATTATGAAGGAATTTCAAGCAATAGCATGCCTGAAAATAAAGAGTCTATCAAGTTCATCATAGTCAATAAAAATAACAGTGAAAACAAGTTTGTAAGCAATAACAACCCTAGAAGAAGAAATCGCCGTTTAAACGGCAAAAAGCGGATAAAGCGCCCTCTCAGTTTGTTTGTTTGATTTCAACAGGAGAATCATCTGGAAATTAAGGTGTCCTTCCAAACATAAATATTCATGTGGTTGATTTTAAATAATAAGGCTCCTACATAGGAGGTGCTTAGGAAAAATCATTTTAATGGCCCATGTTGGTACAACCTATGCAAACAAGATGAGACCATTGAACATCTAATTATGACCTTTCCTTTTACCAAACAGGTCTCGAAAAAAGTGGAAAGCATGATAGGGTTGAAAAATGTATGGGAAGGAGTAGATATCGAAGAAGCTTTCAAATATTGGTATTCAAAAAATGACACAAAGAATATAATCCCTCCCCCTCAACATTGCCTAGGGCATATTGTTAGCTAGAAACCTAAGCTTATTCAAAGCAAAGGAGACTCTCCCTCTCAAATGTGCATTATGGTCTCTAAATATCATAAATGTTTATCCATAAGTAGAGGGGGGAAAAGAGACATGATCTCAAAGAAGAGATAATAAACAAGGCTCTCCCTTGGGCACACTTTGATGGGGCTTTGTAAGGAAATCCTCCCAAAGGAGGTGCAGGAAGAATTTACGTCTTTCTCCTGCTCACTATATAACCTTCAAAGTTGGCATTGGCCAAGAAACTAATAATTTTTGTGAATTGATGGCACTCAAATTACTTTTTCAGCTAACCCAAGAGCATGTGGTTTCACAAATTCAAATTTTTGGTCTCTCTTTTGGTTATCAAATGGATTCAAAAGAAAGCAAAAATAATAAATTTCACTTTACAACCCCGATATGATTGGATACAAATACCTATGACAACTTTCTCACATATCTCTTTGTCTCACATATATAGGGATAAGAACAACATAGTGGGTGGCCTTTCAAAAGCACGATTGGGATCAGAGCATGGTACCTAGATTACATCCATCCTCGAGGATGATCACACCACTAATTTTACTCATGAACCTTGGATATAATAAAATACTTGGATGTATTAGGGCTAAGGATTATTTACAACTTTACTTTTTAAATGATATAACTACTTATATAATTCTTCAATAAAAGGAATAACTTTTTTTTAAGAGACAATTCGTTGATATATGTACAAAGAAAAGAAAGTATGAAGAGCTTTATGCTCTAAATATTTGTTGAGCACTTTTTTGAATGCTAGGAGGCACATGACTATGTGATTTTGTTTATTATAAATAAAATTATATTTTTTTTTCTTGGAAAACAAATATTTAAATTAAAAATAATAATTAAATAATAAATATTAGTTTTTCCAAAGAAAAAAGTACGTAACATTATTTCATAATGTAACAAAATTACAATAGATGGATGTTGAAAGCATTCAAATTCAAGTTTCTCGGCACTAGAAAGGATGATATTTTTAAGTCTCATTACAATATTTCATTTTTCTACATAAAATGATCATAAAAGTTATTTATCCATAAAAGAAAATGTAATAGAAATCATCATATTTTTCGCAAACTAAAGTGCCTCTAGTCCTTACAAAGGGACCTGCAGATACCCACAAATACATGAGGATCTAATCTTTAATATCATTGAAATGAAAAAAACTGATCAAAACAAAGGATTATGGGAGGAATCTGAATGTTGGCCATTCTTTTCCTCTGTAACCAACCAAAATCCTCTATCAAGAACAAGACCTTATTTTGATAATCCATGAGTTGCACAATTTCTTTCCCTCAAAATACAAGTAAATGTGGTATGAGAAAAAGCTGCTCGGAGATTCCAAACTTAATTGAACAATGGTTGGAGAGTAAAATTTCTCAAATCAAACTCCTTCCTCATGCACTTTATTACAAGTAACGAGTCACCAAAACCCTGAATATAGGATACTCCATGTTCTCGAACAAGTGTTAATACCAATTTTATAGCCGTAGGTCCAGAGAAGTTATTTGAGCCAAATCACACACTAGCTTTGAAAGATATTCTACGAGAATATGAAAGATGTATGATCCCCCCTACCCTATCTCTTGGGGGTACCCCTTACAAAGCTCCATCAAAGTAGGTACATGGGATGCCTTTATCAATGGTTTCTACTTTAGATTGGTTGAGGTTAAATTTTTGTTGCCTCCAGGGAAAAGCAGATATAATATTAAGACCTTGTACAACACATTTTAAGGGGAGAGTATCCTTGTCCTAAAAAATCCTTGCATTTATGGCCAGCCACTCTCCCCATGATATACTTAAGGGAATAGCACTAACGTTTCTTGTGATTGTGATCAAAATCCAGTTCCTCAAATCCTCCTCAATGGAGTTTCCATCCCAAACATTTCTCAATCATGTTAATCCCTCCACTTCCTACCAGACCTATTGAGCGAGTAGACAAGAAATTATGAGATGGAAATTTGTTTCCTCACTTTGTTGACATAAGCAACACCATATTGGACCTAGAGTATTCTTTTATGTAATATGTCCCAAATAAGGGATTTATTATTTCGCAATAGCCACACAAAAATTCTTGACTTTGATGGGAATTGAAACTTCTAGACTAATGTCCACCACCAAACTGATTGATTCTCTACACCGTTTGTTGTGAATGCCTTGTAACTAGTTCTAGGAATGCAATCTCTAGAAGTTTCCAATGGCCAAACAAGGTGATCTTATTCCTCCCTTAACCTTACAAAGTTGGAATAGACCACTAATAAACCTATTCCATGTGTTTTCATCCTCCTCCCCTAAACCCACCTCACTCTAGTTAAGTCATGCTTGCTACCAAAGGGTAGTTCTATTCCAGTTAGCTATACGAGTTAATGTAAAAATACCTTTAGCTCTTAATAGATGAATCATATGATATAGTTATTTGTAATGTTCACCACTTCCAATCTAGGGATCTAATCTTATTTGAACCATATCCCTTCCCACACTCCATATCAGTCATTTTCCAACCAACAAAAAAGTTGTGAGTACTACTTTCTAGATAATGGAGGAATTGTGATACTTCTTAGCAAGTCTCCTAAGCCATTCCTCAACTATATTAGGAGAAATATTTTTGTCTCTTGTCACTTGTACCCACAGAAATTTACCTTGAATTAATATCCACACAATCTTTGCTACTAGGACCTTTGAGAACATAAAGACATTTTTAGACCCCAACCCCCTTATGCCTTTGGTACTACAAGTTTCTTCCAAGAAACTCATGGAATGTCTTTTTTGTCTTGACCTCTTGACCAAATGAACATATATCACAATCTTCTAATCACTTCTAGCACACCTTTAGGAATCCATTCCAGTGACATCTAGTGTACTGGTATTACCTCCAAGATCGTTTTTACCAAAACCAAATGCACCCCCATGGATAACTAGTGGTTACACCATAGGTTGAGCTTTTTTCCACCTTTAAAAAAAACCATTACTAGTCTCGATTTGCATACACATTGGCCTTAAGATGGAAACCCAAATATTTGAAACCACTCTCAACCTCAACAATACTAAAAGGAAACAAATATGTGATATAATTCCTTTCTATCTTAGAGATACCACAAAAGGTAATACTTGGTTTTGCTACATTAATTGCCATTCAGTGGCCAAACATAATAAGTCTAAGATCTCTCTAAGTTTCTTAATCACCCCCCATGTTCCATCACAAACTATGAGCATACCATGTACAAATAGGAGGTGTAACACAAAACCAAAATCAATCCCCTTAACACTACCATTCCAAATGGCTTCCTTCAACGATCTGCTCAACCCTTATGTAGCTAAAAGAAAAAAAAA
>CBVK0103255944.1:2907-15654 GCA_900067695.1 Picea abies
AACACATACATAGATCATAAGACAATAAAGGAAACAAAACATATGCTTCAACAAAACTTCAGCTCTGACCTTTATTTATAATAATATGAGGTCCTCCATACATAGAACAACAAATATGGAACATGAGAATAAGAAAGAGAAGCATGGACTGTAGATACAATAATAATAGAGATATGAGAGATCTAATGACTGGGTGAAGTAGGTATACAATCAATTTCTTTCCCTGGCAAGAAGCAACCTTCAGATTTGATGCTGAATGCGTCCCTCTTCAGTCAAATGCCTTAGAAAATTCGATTGCTTTGTAGATGACCTCCAAATAACATAAAAAGATCACCAAATTGTAGATCAGGAGATGTATAGTGCCAATAAATCAATCCTTTGACCAGATCTGTAGATCAACCCTTCAGATCTTGATTTCTCTATTCACTGGTGCGCCCCTCTTCCGAATTTCGCCCTCAAGCTCCAATAAAATAATATGCAGAGATAACCCACCAAGAAATGGTGAGAAAGGGTGCTCTAGGCCTAGAAAACCCTAAAGGAAAAGGCCTGGCCTCAGATCTCCCTTCTTCTACCCAAATTGAATGTATCTTCTTCCAGCAGTGTGCCCAACCTGCAGAAAAGCTTCAAACTTGCGCTCTACTTCTGTATCCCACTGTAGAACCCAACCTGTAGCTGAATAGACTGGTGAGGGAGGAATCTTTCATCTCCTTGGCCAAGCTTGGACTAGGGACATAGGGATCTTTCACCTCCTTGCTGGTCTCTAGGGTTTGTTTACTCAAAACCCTCAAAACGTAAGTTGCATAGCTCAAAACACTCAAGAAAATAATAGCATGAATGAGCAGCGAGGCGCCCTCCTCTTCCTTTTATACCTCCACCATATAATTTGTTGTTGAGTTACTTTTTCATTTGCTAATGTTATTATTTTAAATTTTCCTTTAAGTTACATAACCTTTTTCCCTTTTAACTCATGTCACTTTAATAATATAACATTAGTTCTCCTAGTGGCATTTCCACACCTCAAATTCCCCTTTTTACCTTGGACTATAGTCTAGATGGGTAGCTAGACTACTAAGTCCTCATGTGCTCATGTCAAAGAGAAGGGGACAATACAATCTCCCCTACTAGAAATTGCTTGCCCACAAGCAATTTCGATCTAGTTTGGTGTAATACCTGTGCACCTTCCCAAGTAACATCTTTTATAGGAAAGTCCTTCCATTTAACCAAATATTCTATAACTTCTCTGCTTCTTAGTTGTTTCACCCTGGTTTCTATGATCTCTTCTAGAACTAGGAGTAGATGCCCTTCTTTATCAACTGGTGGAAATTTCTCATTGGATATCACATACTGCCCCAATGCTCTTTTTAAGCAGGATACATGGAAGACATTGTGAATTTTACTCCCTGATGGCAATTTTAGTCCATATGCAACTTCCCCAATTCTTCTTTTCACTTAATAAGGTCCATAGAATCGCGGTTTAAGTTTCTCAACCTCACTCTTATTGATAGATGCTTGCCTGTAGGGGGTTGCAGCCTTAAGTACACCAAGTCACCAACCTCAAAAGTGTGCTCCACCCTCTTTTTGTCAGCATGCAATTTCTGTTGGTTTTGTGTTCTATGCAAATTGTCTCTGAGCTCTAGGAGGATGTCTTGGTTAACCTGTATCCACTCCTTTTCCATAGGAGCCCTGCTATCTCTGAACATAATCTCCACAAAAGTAAGAGTCTCATAACTGTACAAGGATTTGAAAGGGGACATACCAATAGACATGTGGTGGGTGGTGTTGTAGCAATACTCACCCAAATAAAGCCATTTGACCCAAGCCTTTTGTTGCCCTGTTACATAGTTCTGAAGATATCCCTCCACCCACTTGTTTACAATTTTTGTTTGCCCATCTGTCTTTGGATGGTAGCTCATGCTAGGGGTCAAATCAATGCCCACCAATCTAAATAATTCTTGCCAAAAGATGCTCATGAATTTGCTGTCCCTGTCACTCACCATCGTCTTAGGTAAGACGTGTAATCGAAAGATCTCTCTGAAGAATAATTCAACCACTTGTGATGCGTTGTAGTCCATGGAGATGGAAAAAAATTGACTAAACTTGGTTAAACGATAAACTACCTCGAATATACAATCCTTACCTTGTGCCCGGGGAAGACCTGTGATGAAATCCATTAATATGCTTTCCCATTTTCTCTCCGGTATAGGAAGTGGTTGTAAGAGGCTTGCTGGATGTGAATGTTCATCTGTATTTTGTTGGCAATTAGTACATTCCCTGATGTGGCGCATGATGTCTCCCTCGAGTCCTTTCCAAGAGGACCTTTCTCTTATTTCCCTGTAAGTCTTAAGAAATCCTTGGTGTCCTGCCACTGGTGAGTCATGAAATGCTTGAAGCACCTTTCTTTTGAATGAAGATTCTGGAACTAGATAGATCCTCCCTTTGTAATAAATGATATCATTCATGACCCTGTACCTGTCACCCTGTAGTTGTCCATCCATCAACTCACATGCAAATTTGCTTTTAAAATACTCCACTTGTAGTTGGGACTTCCAGTCAACTGATATTTCCGTCATGGAATATGCTCAGGGTCTTCTTGATAAGGCATCCATTACTACAATATTCTTACCCTTGACATATTCTATATCAAAGTTGTAAGCTTGTTTCTTGCTTACCCATTTTTGCTGCCTCTCATTAAGGTCTTTTTGGCCCAAAAAGTATTCGAGGCTATTGTGGTCAGTGCTCACCACAAATTTTTCTCCAACTAAATACTGCCTGAATTTAGACAATGCATGCATTATGACCAACATTTCTTTATCATAGATGGTATAGAGTAGCTTAGGACCCCTCAATTTGTGGCTCTCATAGGCAATATGATGCCTATTCTGCATAAGGATGACCCCAACTCCTTCCCCAGATGCATCACACTCTAGTATACAAGGTTGAGAGAAATCAGGTCGGGATAGTACAAGGCAAGTACTCACCACTTTCTTCATCCTCTCAATTGTAACCTACGCTTCATCATTCCAAGCAAATGCCCCTTTTCTGGTTAGATTTGTTAGTGGTGCACAAAGTTGGGAGAAGCCTTTGACAAACTTTCTGTAGTAGTTGCAAATAACAATGAAGCCTTTTAGTTTTGTAATTGTCTTAGGAGTGGGCCAATCAATGATAGCTCGTATTTTCTCTTGATGAACCTGTACCCCCTTTGCCCCAACAATGTGTCCCAATTAGAGAACCTCAGTCATACCAATCTCACACTTAGATTCTTTGGCATATAAGGATTGTTTCTCCATAATGCCCAAGAATTCATCTAGATGTCTTAGATGGTCCTCCCATGTATTACTATAGATCAACAAATCATCAAAGAAGACAAGTAAATATTTTATCAATTGCTTGTTGAACACATGGTTCATACAAGACTGAAAAGTAGCTGGAGCATTGGTGAGGCCGAAAGGCATCACAAGAAACTCATAATGCCCAAAGTGAGACATTTGAAGGCAATTTTATGTATATCATGTTCTCTCATCTTGATCTGATGATAGCCATAGCGTAAATCTATCTTTGTGAAGTAGATTGCACCATGTAGTTCATCCAACAATTCATCAATCCTAGGAATGGGGTACTTGTTCTTGATGGTTCTTTTGTTTAGGGCCCGATAATCTATGCAAATGCGCATAGTCCCATCCTTCTTTTTCACCAATACCACTGATGATGAAAACGAGCTTGAGGTTGGTCTAATATGTCCCATGGCTAGCAACTCCTTGATGGCGCTTTCTATCTCATCTTCATGCTTCTTAGGATGCCTGTAAGGTGTGGTTCTTACTGGTTTAACACCCTCCTCCAACTCAATAATGTGTTCAATTCCTTTATCTGGCGGTTGACCTGGAGAGATCGGTTCAAACACCTTTTTGTGCTTATGAAGGATTCTTTGCATGTCAGGAGGATACTGTTTGGGCTCTCCATTTCTTGTCTCCATAATAAAACATTCAAGTGTGTAGGCCACCTCTTCATGCTTGAATATGGCATGCATCTTTTTAGCGGTCACTACTCTAGGTGAGTTCCCTGTCATTCCCTTGAGTGTGATCTTTTTTCCCTTGTCCTTGTTGAAGGATATTTCCATGGTATTATAGTTGGTAGTAATAGGCCCCAAGGTGATAAGCCATTGGACCCCTAATATAATATTTGTATATGGAATGTCTACCACATAGAAATCTTGTACCAAGGTGTACCTGCCCAATGCCAAGCTCATTTGGGGAATATATCTGTCACATGCCATAGTGCGTCCACTTGCTACCTCAACTAAAAAACCCTCAAATTGTGTCGTGGGAATGCGCCTCCTTTCTACCATAGAAACATCGATGAAATTATGTGAAGCCCCTCCATCAATCAATACTGTAGCTCTTTTCCCTTGTACCACACCTTTCATTCGAAAAGTGTTGAATTTGGGTACCTCGATCATAGAAGCTATAGTGACCTTCTTGAGGCCTTCCTCATGTGGTGTGGGTACTTCATTCTCCTGTACCTGCTTAGCTTGTTCTGTTTCCTTATGACTCATGTATATATTATGAAGAGCTCCACTTTCCTCATCTCCACATTCATCTTCACTATCTGACACTATCTCGATATAATGAATCTTCCCCTTACTCCAACACTTATGCCCTGGCTGCCATGATTCTTTGCATGTGAAGCATAGTTGCTTCCTTCTCAATTCCCTCCTTGTAGCCCCATCTAATGGCCTCTTTCCCCTGTCAATTTGCGTTGGACATGTGGGTTTATTACTAACTGGAGGTTTAGGAGTGAATTTGTTTTTACTGGCTTCTCCAGTCAAGTCCCTAGTGCGTTCAATGGCATCCTATAGGGTTCTAGGCTTGAAAGCCTTCACCCATCCACACAAAGGCTCATTTAGTGCTTCTGTATATATCATCAACAAACGAGACTTAGACATATCTGGAACCTTAACTGCCACCCTTTGAAAATCTTCAATAAAAGCTTCTGTAGACCCTGTTTGCTTCATCTGCGTGATCTCCTTGAAATGAAGCTCATGATCCTCCCTGTCAAACCTATCAATGAGTTTCTGAGTGAAATCCCTGTAGGAAGTAATTTGTCCATGCCCCAAGGTAGTTACCTCGTGGAACCACCAATCATGGGCCTTGCCCAACAAATGCAAGGTTGCATACTTGATGGCATTTTCTTCTTCCATGGATTTTAACTATAAATACACATCTAGATTTTGTACCCAAGCTGTAGCTGAGATCTGATTGGTTCCATCAAAGGTAGGCATTTCCATCCTACTTGCCCTACGTCCTAGCTCATTATCTCCCCGATGACGTTCCATGGATTTCTTTTTGAGTTTGAGATGATAGAAATCAAGTAAGGAGACTTGTCTCCTGAAGCTTGCACTCATATTGTTATATTCCCTCTCCATCGTCTCCCATTCATCCACCATAGTATCCTGACCCAAGGGATTATATTCCCTTGGATGAGATGTCCTAAAAGTAGGGAAGTATGATCTAGGAGTGGTTTTTTTGGAGGTCTAGGAGTGGCTCTGCTGGCTACCTGGGACTGAGAGGGTATGTTTCCTGTATGGCCCATGTTTATGGATTCCTCCTGATTTCCATTTTCCCCTTGAGAACCACTATCCCCATTGTTTCCTCCAAATGTTGGCGCAACCTTACCATGTTTTTGCTCCATCAAATATTGGCAAACAATCCGCTGAGTCCTGGCCTGCTCCTCCAAAAGGGATATCATTCTATCCTGTCCTTTAGAGAATTCCATCAAATATATTTTAAGATCTTTTGGGCCCTTGGATAAATGATCCTGCATTTCACCCACATGATGCTGTAGTATTCCCTAGTTGTTCTGTAGAGTATCAAAAACCCTTTCGGCCAACAATGCTTCCTCTAATTCTCTAGTCTCTCCCATACTGACCTCTTGATTTTCTTCCTCAAAATTACTTGTAAGTGGTTGTCCCCCACGACCTCTTCTTCTGGGCATTGAAATAATCACAGGTTGGTGAAGAAAATTGCTCTGATACCATTGTAATGTTTTGAACCAATTTATGCTAGGATCTAGGTTTGTTGCTTGTTGTTGGTTATTTGTTTTTTGTAGATTTTGTTACAGAAAGATGTGCTGGTGGTATTTTGTAGAAATTTATAACATAGAAGACACAACACATACATAGATCATAAGACGATGAAGGAAACAAAACATATGCTTCAACAAAACTTCAGATCTGACCTTTATTTATAATAATATGAGGTCCTCCATACAGAGAACAACAGATCTGGAACATGAGAATAAGAAAGAGAAGCCTAGACTGTAGATACAATAATAATAGAGATATGAGAGCTCCAATGACTGGGTGAAGTAGGTATATAATCGATTTCTTTCCCTGGCAAGAAGCAATCTTTAGATCTGATGCTGAATGCGTCCCTCTTCAGTCAAATGTCTTAGAAAATTCAATTTCTTTGTAAATGACCTCCAAATAACATAAAAAGACCACCAAACTGTAGATCAGGAGCTTTACAGTGCCAATAAATCAATCCCTTGACCATATCTTTAGATCAACCCTTCAAATCTTGATTTCTCTATTCACTGGTGTGCCCCTCTTTAGAATTTCTCCCTCAAGCTCCAATAACATAATATGCAGAGATAACCCACCAAGAAATGGTGAGAAAGGGAACTCTAGGCCTAGCAAACCCTCCATGAAAAGGTCTAGCCTTAGATTTCCCTTCTTCTACCCAAATCGAATGGATTTTTTTCCAACAGTGTGCCCAACCTGCTGATAGCTTCAAACCCATGTCCTGCTTCTGTCTCCCACTGTAGAACCCAGCTTGTATCTGAATAGAATGGTGAGGGAGGAATCGTTCACCTCCTTCGCCAAGCTTGGACCAGGGATAGAGGGATCTTTCACCTCCTTGTTGGTCTCTAGGGTTTGTTTACTTAAAACCCTCAAAACGTAAGTTGCATAGCTCAAATCATTCAAGAGAATAAGAGAATGAATGAGGAGTGAGGCACCCTCCTCTTTCTTTTATACCTCCACCATCTAATTTGTTGTTGAGTTACTTTTTCATTTTCTAAGGTTACTAGTTTAATTTTTCCTTTAAGTTACATAGCCTTCTTCCCTTTTAACTCATGCCACTTTAATAATATAACATTAGTTCTCCTAGTGACATTTCCACACCTCAAATTCCCCTTTTTACCTTGGACTATGGTCTAGAGGGGTAGCTAGACTACTAAGTCCTCATGTGCTCATGTCAAAGAGAAGGGGACATTACAGTCTCCTCTACTGGAATTGCTTGCCCAAAAGCAATTCCGATCCAGTATAGTAATGTTTTAGTCCAGGAGAGCATCTTTCTCTCTGTGATTTCAATCCTTTGAATTCTGTGGAAAATACTGGTGGGTTATTGAAAGAAATTAGTGGGCGTTTTCTCATCGGGAGTGCGGAGAAATGGTACATTGAGCTCAACCGCTCGAGATACTCTTCCTTCGACAAATTGACAATGGCTTTCTTAAACCATTTCCAATTACCTGTGAGATACGACGCTAGCACCGAATTGTTGGTCAACTTTGAGCAGACAAAAGCAGACCATGTCTCAGATCATATACGAGAATGGAGACGCCGAAAGAGTTTGATAAAAGTACCAGTCCCACCAGCGTTCCTGCTTGAGTGGTTCCTTAAGTCTTTGGAACCCCAGTTATCTAAAGACGTCGCAACCTTGGGGGTCTTTTCAGAAGATGAACTGATAATGAGAGCTCAACAACTAGAGCTGATTTACTCTCAGTTTGGTTTACTTTATGAAGTTTTTTCAGATGCACCGCGATCGATACTTGACAAGACCAGACAGAGATCTGGACCACATACCGATGGTATTGTTGGTTCAGCGCAAACGAAGCCTGCTGATCAGCTGTCAAATCAATTGCAACAATTGTCAATACAACAGACAACGACCAACCATACCACTTTTTGGCTGCTCCCCCTACTCAAATGTCGGATGTACACAGTGTGCAATCGACAAATCGATACTTGACAAGACCAGACAGAGATCTGGACCACATACCGATGGTATTGTTGGTTCAGCGCAAACGAAGCCTGCTGATCAGCTGTCAAATCAATTGCAACAATTGTCAATACAACAGACAACGACCAACCATACCACTTTTTGGCTGCTCCCCCTACTCAAATGTCGGATGTACACAGTGTGCAATCGACAAACCCGAAGGCCACCCAGTAGCCTAACGGAAAGAAGAAACAACGAAAGAGGGGTAAGGGGGATAAGAAACCTACCAATAATGCTGGCAGGGGCAACACAGAAAGGAAGAAGTTGAAGTGTCCGTGTAATCTTTGCACGGAAGACCATCCAACTCACTAGTGCCCTCGGCTTGCAGAGGCCCAGAAGTTATTGGCACATCAACAACCTGTCGTGTTAACGAACCCATTTCCACATGGGCAAAATTTAACTCAAGCCTCTTCGAGCACAGAAGGGGGCAGTCAGGGACCCCCTTCGTCTTCGAGTAATCCTTCATCCACGAATGTGTACATGATGAAAGATAGCGTTGATATAACAACTAGGACACGTGACTATGGAATGCCAAACACCTCTAAGAAGGGTAAAGAAGCCGAAAACCCATCTCTTCCTCTCCATATTGAGAAGACATTGGGCAAAACAATGACACGCATTCCGAAAGATGTGTTCAAGAAAGATTCCCACAACCCAAATGCAAGGGCCGCCCAGAACTACTCTGTGGTGGAGGATTTGTGTCAAACCCCATGTGCAATGTTTGCTTTGGAGGTCCTCCAGAGCTACCCTTCCTAGAGAAAAGATTTGTTAGCTTCCTTAGGATCTACTGAGACTTTTAATCCGAGAACGATCATGCTCAATATGACCGACTTAAAACCTCATCTCCATTACCACATGGCGTTTCAGATAGTAGTGGCTTACACCATGAAAACTTTTACTCGGAACATTTTTCGCACGATGTTTGATGAGGGTGCCTCAACATGCGTGATTTCATTGGCATGTTGGAAGGCCATTGGCAAACCCATTTTATCTCTGTCACCTACTCTTCTTACTTCTTTCGATGATCCTTCATTCTGACCACATGGAATCATCCCCTCTTTCCCCATGCAGTTAGGAGGGAAGATCGTGTGCGTCGAGGTTGAAGTGGTCGATGCGTCTCTTGACTACAATTTCTTGTTAGGAAGGAGTTGGACCTATGCTATGCAGGCAATGGTCACTACAGTTTTCTAGTTCTTGTTGTTTCCACACGAGGGACGAATCATGTCCATTGATCAATTGTCCTTCTCCCATATTGACCCTTCATCGGGGGCATCCATGATCCCGATGATTGATAACCCTCAACCCGACATCGTCAACGTAGGGGTTGGTTTGTGCCCACCTTTGATGGGTACTTTCGATTACCCGCCTACTTTCGGTGATGTTAAGTTCATATCGGTGGTCCTTGACCAGCCTAAGGTTGAAATTTTTCAAGTCTCGTCATTTTGTACGACTTACTTTGATGATCAGCCATGATGGAAGGGACAGGGCACCATGGCATGGCCATGCCTTTGTTCAGAGCAGAGTTTGTGTACTCTCTAGTCCAACAAGATTCCATCGATCCTGATCTGACTCATTCACAACAGTTAGATCCAGTTCTCGAGCCTATTTGGGCTCAAGGTTCTCTCGCTGATACGAATTCTTTAGACTTAGTCTTTCCCTTAGATGAGGTAATTATTCAGGCAATGACTAGTCCAAATAGGCCCTGGGATGATCTCCATCACAGATCTTATTTCCTCCCAGATTTAAGAAGAATTGAAGCAGGTGAATTCACTTTGACTATGACTAGAGATAGTTCTTGTCCTATCAATCCTTTGGCTACACACACAGTTTACGTTGAAGGAACTATGGAAACCATCACTAAAATTATACCTATTGATATCTCCATAACCCCTGGCATCATGGAGAATGTCTTCATTGGAGCGAACTTCTCCCCTGAGGAGATTCGAATCTACAAGGATTTATTTAAATAATTCTGCGACATGTTTGCCTGGTCTTACGAGGAAATTCCAGGCATAGATCCAAGAATCGTCGAACACAAAATCACAACATACCCTAACGCTAAGCCAGTCCGATAGAAGCTTCATCTGGTTAATCCTAAGAAAGTAGAAGCTATCAAGGTTGAAGTAGATAAACTGCTTGAAGATGGTTTCATCTACCCCATCCAATTGACTCAATGGGTGTCAAATCAAGATGGTTTCATCTACCCCATCCAATTGACTCAATGGGTGTCAAATCTCATTCTAGTCAACAAAAAATAGGGTATGATTTGTGCATGTACGTACTTTTTTTATTTGAACAAGGTATGTCCAAAGGATAATTTCCCCATGCCATTTATTGACCATAGAGTCGATAAATGCACAAGTTGTGAGGTATTTTATTTCATGGATGGTTTTTCTAGCTACAATCAGATATAGATCAAATGCGAAGACCAACACAAAACGGCTTTCATTTGTCTGTGGGGTACATTCGGTTATCGAAATATGCCTTTTGGTCTAAAAAATGTTGGAGCTACTTTTCAGCAAGCCATGTCTTTTTCTTTCCATGAACTCAAACACATAGTCGAGGCTTATCTAGATGATTTATCATCATGATCTCGTAAGAGAGTTGATCATCCCGCACACCTCAGAATTATCTTTGAGCGATGTCACTACTACCAGATTTGCTTGAATACCAACAAATGCAGTTTTTGCGTAACGTCAGATCATCTGCTAGGTTTCATAGTTTTTACAACAGGGATCATGTTCGATCCTATAAAGGTTGAGATCATAGTTCAATTGCCTCCCCTATGCACAGCCCCTTAGCTTCAAAGTTTGTAGGGAAAAGAGAACTTTTTATGGTGTTTCATCACAAATTGTGTTGATATCACAAAGGGTTGCATGTGTTTACTGAAGAAGGATGTTCCTTTTCATTGGGATGAAGTCGTTCAACGCTCTTTCGAAGCATTGAAAAGCGCCCTCACATCTTCCCCTCTACTTCAACCATCTAATTATAATAAAGATTTCTTATTGTACTTGGTCACTACAGAGTCCAGCATAGATATGGTCTTGGTTCAAGAGGATGATTTTCTCAAAGAATACATGATTTATTACCTGAATTGAGGCCTGGTTGGACTAGAACTCAATTATTACCACGTTGAAAAACTTGCATTGGCAGTTGTTCATGATGTCCAACGGTTCCGCCATTATATCTTGTTTCGAAAGACCACCGTCATTGTCATTGTGAATCCATTTCAATACATGTTGACACAACGTGTAATCGGAAGAAATATTAGTAGATGGATAGTTATCCTCCAAGAATTTGACTTGGATTTTATTTCGGCAAAATCCAAAAAGTCGTTGGTCTTCGTGGAACTCATCTCAGAACTTCTGGTCGAATCAGGTGATGTTATACCCGAGGAGTCGCTTATTAAATGAGACATGTTTTTAATCACATCTTTAGACCCCTAGTATGGATATATACTAGTCTATCTCTAGACTTTGAAGTGCCCCACCTCTGCTTCTCATGATGAGCATCGTCGTACACGCCATCAGGCCAAGAACTATCTCATACTCGATTGTAGATTGCATCCTTCATCTATGTCTCACTCATGAAGAAGAGGAAATCATGCTTAACAATTGCCACACTGGAGCATGTGGCGGTCATTTGTATGGGTTGGAAACACCCCAAAATATTCTACGAGTCGGTTACTTTTTTCCAACATTAATCAAAGATTGTGTTGAATTGGTCAAGGACTACCACCCATGTCAAATATTCTCTTGGAAGATGAGGGCACACCCCTATCCCATGTTTCTTTTCATCACAGTTGGTCCCTTCACCAAGTGGGGAATTGATTACACTACATGGAACCCCCCTTTAGCAAGGGGGCACCGTTATATCATCGTAGCAATAAACTACTTCATGAAGTGGGTCGAAGCTATGCCAACGTTTAAATATGATGGTGAGACAACAACTCTCTTTTTGTTTAACCATATAATAGCAAGGTTCGGCATCCCGAGAGAGATTATCATTGAACATGGAAGTCACTTTTAGAATAAAATGATGTCTGAGCTAACACCAAATCTTGGGTTGAGGCAAGAACATTCGTCACCCTACTACCCACAAGTGAATGGTCAGGTGGAAGATGTGAATAAGTCCATTAAGACTATTTTATAGTGAACGATCAATTCATCCAAGTTAAATTGGCATTTGATGTTGTACTCGGCATTATGGGCCTACTGAACATCTGTTGAGACTACAACCGGTTTCTCACCTTTTCAACTCATTTACGAGTTGGAAGTAGTCTTTCCTATAGAGTGTCAGATCTCATCCCTAAAGTTGGTAGTACAGTTATTTCCAGACACTTCACCACTTGAGTAACGTTTATTATATCTTGAGCAGCGTCGGGATGAAGCCTTGGCCAACGAGGCTCACAAAAAAAAATTCAAGTGTCAATATGATCGGTCAGTTCATCCTCATATTTTCGTTGAAGGCGAACTTGTCCTGGTCTATGACCAAGATAAGGATCCCCTGGGGGCAAGCAAGTTCAAACCCATGTGGTTCAGACCTTTCATAGTGAAGGAGGTTCTAAATAAGGGCGCTTACCATTTGCTGTACTTTGAGGAAAATACTTTGGCGGAGCCTAGAAATGGGCTCTACCTCAAGAATATTACTCATAGGTGGGTCGCCTTGGGTGACTTCTTGTACATATGTATAG
>CBVK0103256019.1:0-22248 GCA_900067695.1 Picea abies
GACAACTTGTCCACTTATTTAATGAAGATGATTGTCACTTGATCTTGGGAATTGCAATAAATCAACTCTATCTCTTTGTTTTATACTTGTTCTTTGATATAATGATGCAAAATTTTGACATGTTTTGTTTTCAAATGATAAATCAAATTCTTTTTCATCTTGATGGAACTTTGGTTGTCATAGTGTAAAGTTCTAGGATACATTTGTGGAAGCTTCAAATCACTTACAATTATGTGTAACCACAATGTTGCACAAGTCGCTCCAACAACTGCTTTCTATTTTGTTTATGGTGTTGAAAGCATTACCGAAAGTTTATTTTTACTTTCCCATGAAATCACTTCACTACCAAGGGTAAAAGCATAACTTGTTGTAGATTTCATTTCATCTGTATCACATGCATAGTCTGCATCTGAAAAACATTTCAACACGAAATTACCATTTTTCCCCAATACATTACCAAACTGTGAGGTACCTTTGATATACCTAAGTATTATCTTTGTTGCATTCCAATGTGTTTCACAGGGACAGTTTAAAAACCTTTATAACATTCCAACTGCAAATGTTATGTCTGGTCTAGTTGTGGTAAAATAAATCAATCCTCCAACAAGTTGACGATAAAGCAATTCATTAACTACCTTGGATTCATCTTCTTTTCAAAGATTTAAGTTTACCTCAATTGGTGTTTTGTTGGGATTAAAATCTTTCATTATGAACTTTTCCAACAATTCCAAAACATATTTGGTTGTTGTCAAACTTCAATGCCCAAACAATAATGTAATAATCTCAAGTCAGTCATATCAAATTATTTGCAAAGACAATTTTTTTTCTTCTTGAATCAAGTCACCACTACTACCTGTAATGCTTGAGGGGCTTGTTTTAATCCATATAATGCCTTCACCAACTTACTACTAATTTTTATTTTCCTTCAACTGCAAATCCTTCATGCTACTCCATTTACACTTCTTGTAAATACTCATTTAGGAATGCACTTTTAACGTCCATTTGATGTACCTGTCATCCAAACTATGTTGCAAGAGATAATAACATTTTGACTACGATTAATTTTGTAGTAGGAGAAAAAAATTCCTCATAATTGATTCCTCATTTATGTGCATATCCTTTTGCAACTAGCATGGCATTGTATTTATTGGTAGAACCATTTGATTGGAACGTCGTGCAATATACCCATTCATAGCTTATTAGTTTCTTAGTTGGGGGTAATTCAACTAACTTCCAAATGTCGTTTTACATCAAAGCATCATATTCTACTTGCATTATATCTCTCCATTCGTGTCTTTTATTTCTTTAAATCGGATCATAAGAATGCACAACTTCACTCTTCAAAACAATATTTACCTATTGTGGTCATTTTTACCTTGTTCTTCTCTCACTATGCTCTATCTCATTTGGCTTTACATCTTGAAGAGTCTGATATAACCGTTTTGGCATTTTCTAAGACTGACTTCCATGTTTCAGAGATTCATTGTCATCTTTTCCATCCAAATCCAACTCTACTTTTTCTTCCTCCCCTTCTTTGTCTTCTTCTATTTTGCACCTCCTGTATTTGACATGAGTTTTGAATTCAACCTCTTCATTATCACCTTGCAAAACTTCAACTTTCAATTCTGATGTATGCACATGTGGGAGTCTCTCATAAAAAATTACAACTCTACTTATAACAACCTTTCTATTTACTGGATCATATAACATGTATGCATTTGATTCAATGATATAACCAATAAATATGCATTTCCTACTTTTAACCTATGTATTATGTCTATTTATATTTGAAACATGTGCATATGTCAAACAACCAAAAAATTTTGAAATTAGTTACCTGTAGTTTCCTTTCTGGCCCAGCTTCATAAGGGTCCTTCCAAGAACTGTCTTTCTCAAACCACGATTTAAAAAAAATATTGTTGTCTAAACTACTTCAGCCTAGAAAAAAAATATTGTTGTTTGAACTACTTCAGCCCGAAACATGCATGTTCTCTCAATTTCTTTTGTTATGCACCTAGTTATGTTATATTAAGAATAAACAAGAATATAACATAAATTACCAACGAAACAACATAATATAGAGAACAGCACACCAAAATGATACATTTATTGAAATGGGAGCAATGTTCACTTGCCTCTTTGAGGGGGCAACCTCCAGTAGAGAAGAACTCTATTACAATATTTCTTAATACAAATATTTATCATGCCCTCGACTCCTTTTTATATTAAATCTATCTACCAAAAGAAAAATCTAGAGGAAAATCTTTTTGTAAGCGGAAGCTTCTATTAGGTCTTCTTACATTTGACTTGTTCATCTTATTAACTAAGCCTTATTTATTAATATCAGCTTTTATTACATGGAAAATATATTATTCTACCTACGTGAGGGGTTAGGGAGGTTAGGTCATGTTGAGCACTCAACACACCATAAAAAGCCCATGTCAAATTTTAATTTTTGGGAACCACTTGATCTGCTGCACTGTCTAATTCGACCTCAGTATGAAAAAATGTTTCCTCTGCTTATCATTTTGTTTTCCATTTAAGTCTTTCAAATTTTGTTTGATCATGCGAAAACCAATAACTTAAAATACTAACATCTAAATTAGAGAATTGACAGTCAAAACTTTCCCCGGCGCGCTTAAGGAATTCGGCATCGGGAAGGATTGAGCGTGAAATAAATCACTTAAGAGAACCAAGGTCGTCGAATGTCGATCTTCGTCGACGTCGAAAAATGGAAGATGCTCTTTCACGACAAGCATCATGCAATGATATCACCGACAACAGATTCCCTTTGGCATCGAAAGGAGCGAAAAGAGTAGGCGTTGCATGAATAAAGGAAAGATATCGTCGATCGCCGACTTATGAAACATTTTCAGTATCGGGGGTTTTTCAAGGACGTTAACTCACAAGGAAGACACACGATAGGTTTATTGTCGAAAGCCGACCACAGATACCTTTTCGGCATCGGCAGTCCCAAGTTTAGCTTAAAGCGCTCGACTTGAACAAAGTCTCGAGTCTGACCATTACCCATAAGCTAAGTTCCCGATCTTTAGTACCTTGTATCCCAAGTCAGTGGTGCCACGTCGATACCGTACGATGAAATCAATCGGCATTGTGGGTTTTTCGTAGAATGATATCAATGAAAAAAACAAAGCAAATCAGAGAAACACTAAGTACAAAATCGAGATTAAATTACAAGAAATTTAGACAAAGAAAAAATTAGATTCATACACAAAGAGAAAAAACGATGCGTTCAACTACTATGACCAGAATCCTTTCATCAAAATCTCGAGACTTTTTATATAAGACTCCCATCTGGCTCAAGTTACATACAATAGACATTGTCTACACCTTTTGGCCAACCAACCCAATTTCATTGAGGACATGAAAATTTTCACAAGAAAAAAGGGAAGACTATCAAAATTATGTGTCCCGTCTAAGAATACAAAACAGAGTCCGCCCATCATGCCTCTTTTGTGTGCGTACTTTCTCCCGAACTGACTCGTGCTCGCGGAGGTGTTGTCATCTTTTGTTCTTCTGATATCATGTGTGCTTCTCGCAACTGCACGATCGTATCTTGTGATTCTCGAAGCTACCGCTTGAGCCAGGTTGTGTTCCCTTCATGACCCTGTGGTGCTGAGACCTCAAGGTTCTTTGCCGCCAATTTCCGACGTAATTCTCTATTCTCCTGGTAAATTTCAGCTATGGCGATTTGTGGCTGCTCTAGCTACAGATTAGGTCCTCGGATGTTAGAACTCGAGGCTTTTGTCTTTCTCGTTCGACTCCCGCTTCCTCGACTTGTGGTTCTGACATGCTATAGCCGGATAGCACGCATTAGGATCTCCTCGGTGAATGATCGTGCGCACAACTCAATCAGGATTTGGTTTTCCACCCCCGAATTCCTTATTTTTTCTGGGCCTTCCTCTCCTCCACGGTATCTGTTATTGAGGAAGCATGGCTTCCAACCTATGCCCTTCCGACGTAATTTCTTCCACTTCGGCCTTCGCATGAGGCGATACTATCGTTTCCGCACAAAGATAGGAATCTCCCTTTGAAGCCTCAGGAACACCCGTTGCAAACAAGAACGGGTCCCAAGCATTTTGTGGCTCAAGCCTGGTGCTTTGGCTGCCTTGCAAGCCCCGTATTGAGTTTTGAGGAGTTCCCATGGTGTGACAGCGTATCTACCTTATGCGTGGGTGACTTAACAAATGCCCAAAGCAAAGAATTTGATCAACCTGGGCTCACGAGACGAGTCAGTGCATAACCTCGACTAGTAAGTGGAACACATACGGAACATCTAGAATTTATAATGGAGCAAGCAGTGAGTCGAAACCTTCCAAGGAACACTGAATGCCTTGTGACGGGATGTTTTGAAGAATTTATGTGTCAATTTCGTGCGACGGGTATGATCCAGGGCGTGTGAGATGTAGACAATAGAAGTTGCAGAGAATGTGTGGTACAATCACATCGATTTCTTTTTAAATTCCCCAACCTCCATAATGAGATGATGATGGTTGATGCACTTGCTAATCTGACTCATGTTTGAGAAACTTGCCTCGACCTGAAGCGTTTAACGGCTTCCCTTATGACATTATCTGGCTCTTTTGGAACTTTCTCATAGTTTTAGCACATGTTCAGCTCTAGCATCCTTTCCCAACCCCAAGGGCCAACCGGCCACTGGCGTGAATTTGAATCTCATGTTTTATGTACCTGATCATTAATTCTATGGCGCGCAGATGTAACCCACCCTAACTGAAGAAAAATGACGGCGCTAACAGAGATGGTGCAGGTAATTCGAAAAGTTGCAAAGATCACATAAGTATCAAACAATCAGGCTTAGCAAGCTTTACAGGTATACACCGGTCTGTATTCTTCACGCTTACATATTCTTTACATATATTTTTTCGAGTATTGTTATGTATGCCATTTCTAAATGATTTTAATTCTGATTGCAGGAAAGATCCCTCCAACTATCGAGCAAAATTGGCTTTGTAACCTCGCTGAGGAATCCAAGAGAAACTAGGTCTGGATATCAACAAGGTGATGAAGGATATCAAATTGACCGAGTTCATCACACCCGACGACTTCATCGACTTGTGTGACATAGTCGAATCGCACACCAAGCAAGACTCTTCATGGGCCGAAAGACTAGCAAAGGTGACCGACACAGCGTTAGGATAGGTACAACAATTTCTGGAACATCCGATCAACGCTCGGGTTGTGCTTCAACAGTTAAGTGCTAGTATGATCAAGTATCAGACGCATGCGATGGATATCGGAGAAGTTTACGCACTCCTGATGGGACAACATAGATTTCCATGGGCCCAAACCTACGAGGAGTTGTTCATCAGTTGGTTGGAGTATGAGAAAATTCACCCTTTCAAAGGGATATCTTATGATGACTATTGGAAAATTGTTAGGAGAGAATGCCACATGGCAAGGTTTTTTTTTGTTTAACTGCACTTTAGTCGTTACTTTTAGTTAATTTTACATTATAAATAAGAGCATTGACTGATCAATCAAGGGTTGATGGTTGTTGCAAGAATTTTTTTTTTTGGTTTGTTAAGAACTATTTTTGAGCTAGCTTTAATTGAGAAGTCCTTATGGACCAAAGACAAAGTTATTTTCATCAAATGCATGTGTGATTGGATGTGGAGAAGAACTATTTCCTATCTCATCTCATAAATGATGTTGTAATGAGTAAGAGCAATTAAATCTATTGTCAAGTTATCTGGTGAAATGTTTTGTTGTTCTTTACTTTAATGATGAAGATGAATCATTGTGTTATCATGTGATGGATGATTAAGTAGGTGGATTATTCTTCTTGCCTTTGTTTTATTGCATATGTGTTTTCTTTCTGATAATTAGTATCACAAACAATAATTGGATGCTCACATGGTTAACGTATTATTACTAGGCATGTGGTATAAAATTGTCATCTACATGATTGAGTAGCGGGTTAACCCAAGCTCATCCTCTTCTCCAGTAGTTAAACTTAACTCTATTTTGTTACCAAGTTGGTTTATATCGACTTACAATCTTATTTCGGTCCCACCTAAGAGAAAATACAAAAAGATAAAGTCCCAACTAAAGGAGACGCCTTCGCAAGAAAATGTAAAGCCCATCGATTAATTGGATAGATCGCAAGATCTAGAGAACCATTCCACTATTAAATGTTGCAGAGTCTAATTGGGCCTTAGTGGCGGGTTTGGTTCATGTTGCTGAACTAATGGATTTAGGACCCATCAATAGAATTGGCGCTAGAAGGAGGGCCTGAGAATGAATGGTTGAATACATATTTTTCATAGTACTTCAAACAACTTATAGATTCAAAACAACCCACATGCATGGCTAGTCATTCCCAAGACAACCCACACACGCTGAGTACTCCTGAAACGAGTAACTCACCACAGCTCGAGGAATAACCTTTGTACTCTGACGTACCTTATGCTCTTCCTCATGAGGAATTAAATCAATTCAGAAGAATCACAAGAGCATACACCCGACAGTTCGGTGCATTGTCCTTAGCTCCAATACTTCCTCGAAGAACCAGTGGTCGATACTCCTGACGAGGTTTTTGTGCACATGGTAGAAGACTTAATCAATTTCGCAATCACTAAAATCCAAGATCCTCTTGATCTGATACCCGAAATGCCAGCCGACAACATCTCTAAACGAGAGGGTTTTTCAGAAGAGGAGGAGTTTAACTCAAAATTTGAAGATATGGAGCACAACAACGACCATAATGAAGAAAGGGGAAACCCACCACTGAAAAAACAACCCTGGTTGGCCAGAGAATCTTTGGCCCTCCCTGGACCAATCCATAACCTTCCTCGACATCTAGAGAAGTTACCTCCTAAGTTCGATCTCGAAACCTCAGGATTGTCTGAAGATCATATCAAGAAATTTATACTAGTGATCAGGGTTATGAACATCCAACATGAAGACATAGTTTGCAAGTTGTTTCCCTACACTTTTGAGAATTCAGCCTCCACATGGTATTTTAACTTACCTGTAGGATCCATAACTAGCTAGACAAAGTTTCAAAAATATTTTCTAGATAAATTTGCGGAAGAAACCACTACAGGAGCTCTGATGGTTGAACTGTTCGCAGCCACCATGAGTTCAGAAGAGAAGATTAAATATTTCAATCAAAGATTCACAACCATCTTAAAAAAATTCCAGCCTGAAGCCAAACCAACTCAGGAGTTGCAAATCGAAGTATATGTTAATGTGCTCCCAGCCTCTATTTCCATGTTTGTGAAGAGGGTTTCCAAATGAACCTTAGCTGAGAATTTTGAAGAAGCTAAAACGATAGAATTCCATATGAAAGGGTGTAAAGAAGGCCAGGTCTCTTTAGTTAAGAAAGAATTTCAACCTCCTCCCAGGAGAGGACTCCTTCTGACTAGACCGCCGGGGAAACAAGCAGAACAGACTCCCGACAAGGGTAATGGAGACATAGAAGATCTACAACGCATGGTTAATAAATTATCAAATGAGATCATATACATGAAGAGAAACGCAGGGGAAGGAAACCAAGGCCAAAGGCCCTATAAGCCTTTCTTTAAAAGAAACCCACCGTTCAAAGCAATTGAACCTCCCTGAGCTAACTTGAATATCGATCTAGGGAATGTCGCATATGATTGTTTCTGTACTTATCACTAGGAAAACCACTCTGAAAGAGACTGTCCTCAATGAGTGCATGTCATGAATTTGATGGCCAACCGGTTTTTAGATGAGGTTTCCCTAACAGAACAACCAAGAAGTTCAGTTATGAATGTTGCTGACCAGGAAGAGATTGACCCACTAGAAGATAAAACCATGCTAATATGGTATCCTGACCTAATTATGCCTTCCGACGGCCTATTTCAGGTTCAAGAACCACCCGCAAAGGACTCGGTTGTGAAAACTAGAAGTAAAGGTCATCCTGTCTCAAAGGATCCCACTACCACTCAAACATCAGGAGAAAGGTCAACTCTCGATCACCCGAAAGCACATTTTTCTCCCCATAAGAACCCTATTAGAATCCATACCCGAGAATCGCCCAAACTGGAGTACAACGTAGTTGAAGATCTGAAGAAGATGAAGGCTAATATATCGGTCATGGACATATGTAGAATCCCTCAGCAAAAGGATTTCCTGCTACAAGCTTTGAAATCAGTAGAAAACCCTATGAAAAGCAATGAACAGCAAAGAAATCTAACTTCCACAGATCTAGTAAGTAAACCAATCATGAATACCTGCTCAGAAGATAAGAAGGGAAAACATTTTGTTCCACCATTCCTCTTGACATTTGAAGTCTTCAACAGGAACATCCACAATCGTTTGATAGATTCAGGAGCATCTTCCAACGTGATGCCCTTGTCTATTTGCAAAAAATTAAATGCCATTCCTCTCAAGAGTGATAAACATGTAATACAACTAGACAGAACTCAGTTCAAAGTCATGGGTGAACTCAGAGATGTAATGATCAGGATAGCGACACATCATAAGTTTGTGCAAGTGATTGACATCATTGTAGTAGACATCCCAGAGGCCTATGGGTTATTACTAAGTCGAGATTGGTCTGAGAAGTTGAACGGGTACTTTAGTACAGACTAGGCACACCTTTGGCTACCACTGAAGGGATACAAGAATATGATAAAAATTGATAGGGAGAGATACTTGAAACATACAGTCACTGATCTAGAGTCTCGGAACAAACCCTCATCCAAAGATTTCCCCATCCTAGGAAATTATTCATGCGATTCCTATTTTGGGAACTCCTCCCCTCTTCCATTTGATGTCCCTCTCACTCAGAACTTTGAAATGGTCTTTCAAGAGAAATCTCCAATACCAACAGGGGAAACCCTCTTCTATCAAGAACCTGTGCTAGAAATCACCGGACAAAAGATAGGAGGGAAAGAAAGTAATAAGAAGGAAGAAACAATTAATTTTCGCTTACAGATTTGGACCATATATTTCAATGGGTCTAAATCACAAGAAGGATCAGGGGCAGGGGGCATCCTCATTGATCCAAAAGGTAAACATCATTTCCTATCCTATAAACTATAATTTGAATGCACCAATAACACCGCCGAGTATGAAGCTCTAGTACAAGGGTTAAAGAAATCCATAGACTTAAACATCAAAGAATTGAAGTTTTTCGGAAACTCAAAGATTATCGTTAGACATGTGAGGAATACTATACATTGCAATTCCCCACACCTAAAGAATTATCAGTAGGAAGTGCATAGGTTAATAGAACATTTTGAAGCTTTCAATATCACTGTGATCCCCAGAGAAAAGAATATCCTTGTTGATTCACTGGCCACGGCTGCTTCAAGGTTGTCACCTCTAGAATATTATGAAGCTTTCCAATTCACTGTGGAACTACTCTACAAACCATCGGTGCCCAATAATATCTCTAATTGGAAAGTCTTCGAAGGGGATGAATAGATCATCAACTTTCTGACTAACCAAGATAATTTCAAAGACTTATTTATTGACGATGAAGTATTACAGGAACAATCAACAAGAACTGATCCTCAGACAGGTCAACCTATTGATAAATCGAAGTCTCACACAATCCCGAAAGGGATAATTAATTTGGAAAACCTTTTTGACCTGAAGGAACGATTTAAGGGGCCTAAAAATTCAAAGACTGGTAGCTCCTGTCCCCTACTTGAAACTATAAATCTCGGAACCCTGGAAAACCCAAAGAATGTGAATCTTGGCAAGACTATATCTAAAGAGGAAAGAAAGGCTTACCTCAATCTTTTCATACAATACCAAGATGTCTTTGCATGGTCCTATCGTGATCTGAAAACTTATGATACCCGCATCATTCAAAACACTATCCCATTAAGACCCGAAGTTAAACCCTTCCAACATAAGCTCTGAAATTATCACCCATCCCTGGAACCTCCCATGTATCAGGAATTGAAGAAACATTTGGATTCCAAAATCATCTTCCAGGTTAGACATTTCGCATGGGTAGAAAATTTAGTTTCTGTGAGGAAAAAGTCTGGAGAAATCCACTTATGCATAGATTTTATAAACCTCAACAGAGATTCAGAAAAGGATAATTACCCAGTCCCACAAATGGAGCAACTCCTGCAGACCGTGTCTGGATCGGAGATTTTCTCTCTACTGGATGGTTTCTCAGGTTACAACCAAGTCCAGATTTCAGAGGAAGATCGTTTGAAAACTACCTTCCAAACCAAGTGGGGAAACTTCGCTTATAAACGCATGCCTTTTGGGTTAATCAACACAGAGGTGACCTTCCAAAGGTCCATGGACGTAGCATTTCAGGGACTAATCAACAAATGTGTGGTAGTGTATCTAGACGACATAACTATGTATTCAAAGAATAGAAAAGAGCACATCCAACACTTAACTCGGATTTTTGAAAGGTGTAGGAGATACGACATATCCTTAAATCCTAAGAAAATTATTTTCAGCGTCGAGGAAGGTAAGTGCCTAGGCCATATTATATCTCAAGCAAGCATTCGCATAGACCTAGAAAGGATTAAGGCCATAGCTCAACTCTCGTTGCCTCACAACAAGAAAGCTATGCAGTCTTTTTTCGGGCAAATCAATTTCGTGAGGAAATTCACTCCCGATTTCACGAAAACTATCAAACCCTTACAAAATATGATTCGTAAAGATGTCGAATTTAAATGGGACAATGAACAAAAGGATTCTTTCAGCAACATCAAAATTGTTATATATCAAGCCCCCGTGTTATGAAGTCCCGATTTCAACAGAGATTTCTTCCTCTATACTTTCCCCTCCGACCAATCGTTAGATGCAGTATTGACTCAGAAGGATGATGACAACAACGAGGCTCCAGTATCATTCATGAGCACTAATCTCCAAGGAGCCGAACTTAATTATCCTGCTATAGATAAATAGGCCTATGCAATATATAAGGCAGTAAAACACTTCAAGTCCTACATCCTCAAGAACCACACAAAAGTAATCGTGCTCCATCCTGCAGTATGATCCCTATTCACTCAACAGGAGATGGGGGAATGAAGAGGGAATTGGATCGCAGTAGTTCAATAATTTGATCTAGATATAAAACCTGCCAAACTAGTTAAAGGGAAAGGATTATGCAAACTTGCGGTCGAATCCCAGGACCAAGTAAATGAAGATTCTAGATGGGAGAATGAAATGACATTATGGTGTGGTGAAGTTTCATACATTTCCCCAGGACAAGGGTCTTGGTACGAAAAGATAACTTATCTCCTACACCATGGGACTTGTCCAGAAGATCTCAACCCTAGGGAAAGGAGAGCTCTCAGGTTAAAATCTGCATAATATCACCTCATAAATTCGGTGCTCTTCCAGATTAATTATGATGGGGTACTATTAAGATGTCTCGAATGTGAAGATGTAGACAAAGTTCTGAAGGAGATCCATGATGGCCCTGCCGGTGGACATTTTGAAGGAAACACCACCGCTCATAAGATACTGAGAGTTGGCTATTATTGGCCCACCTTGTTCAAAGACACTCACACCTACGCTAGAAACTGTAAAACTTGTCAAGTAAGTGCTGGGAGGGAGAAAAGAGCAACAGTCCCACTTCAACCTGTGACTATCTCTAGGCATTTTCAGCGATGGGGGTTGGATATCATAGGAGAAATTACACCCATTTCTTCGAAACAACACAAGTACATTATTACTACAATTGATTACTTCACGAAGTGGGCAGAAGCCATCCCTCTGACTCATGTAAACGAGAAGGTGGTGATCCAGTTCATAGAACAATAGCTAATCACAAGGTTTGGGGTCCCTTCTGTCCTGGTTTTTGATAATGCAGCTTATTTTTCTTCCACCCTATTGACAGAGTTTGCTCTGGAAAAAATAATCATAATTAGGTACTCTGCAAATTTTTATCCATAGGGAAACGGGGTGGCGGAATCAACTAATAAGAACCTAGTGAGAATATTAAAGAAGATTGTTACAAATAACCAAAGGAATTGGCATAATCTATCCATAACGCTCTATGGGCCGATAGGGTCACACCCAAGGAAGCTATAGGAAATGCCCCGTACTTTCTGGTTTACGAGCAGGAATCCATTCTCCCAAATGGGCTTTATCTTCCATCTCTTCAACTAGCCCAAGATTCCAGCAGGGAACCTTCATCGATCATGCAACAAAGAATTGATACTCTGCTCATGCTAGAAGAAGAGAGAGAAAAGGCTAAGTCAAAATTCCTAGCTCACCAATAGATAGTGAAAAGATGGTTTGATAAGCATAAGGCTAAAGAGAAAAATTTTGAAGTAGGAGACTTAGTCTTGAAATGGGACAGAGCGAATGAGCCTAAAGGCAAACATTCTAAGTTTCAAAATCTATGGCTCGGACCTTTCCAGGTGGCTGAGAAGATTGGGGCAGGAACTTATCGATTACAGAATCTGAGAGGGGAACCTGACACCCTCCTAGTAATTGGCCAAGCCCTAAAACAATATTTCCAATAATAACAGTCTAAAATATATGTGTGTGTGTGTGTGTCTTTTGTGTTTTGTGTTTTGTGTTTTGTATGAGTGTTTTCATGATTGTGAATACATTTTTTTTTGTTTTCTTTTTCTTTCTGGACTTTTACGCTTTTAAAGGTTATGTTCAACGAGACAATGGTTGACCTTAAATCATGCGACATAGCCAACTCTGTTCCTAACTCATCGCTCACATACAAACACAACAAGCATAGAGGAAATTGCGGTTGCTTTGAGGAGTCCTCTATCTAACCTACGCAAATGAACAACTTCGGAGAAATGTCAAAAGTGTATGCTTAGTGGTTTGGTAAGACCTTAAGGGAAATAAGGAAAGTTGGAAAGGACTACATGAATCCCGAAGACAAATCTAGCAAAGGATCCACCTTAACCATCTCACTTTGCAAAATAAGCAGACATCATCCTCTCCAACTCGCTAAGGGCATCATGCCGAAGTAAAATTCACATTATCAAAAGAGTGAACAGTAGGAGAGGGTATGTAGATATCTTCGTCGGGGCTATGGACGCTCGCTGGCAGCAGAGCAAGGTCTGTGATGTCGGGGTGACTCTGTCGAGGCTATGGATGCTCGTTGGCAGCGGAGAAACACCGAAGCAAGTGGATAAAGGTAACTAAAGGCTCTATGTCAGTGAATGCTTCGCTAGACTTTTGTCAAAAGGGGCATAAGTCAAGCTTACTGGAAACGAAGGAGGAATAAAGGTTAAAAACCCCACAGGCAGACCTGGAAGCATTAATCGGATAATTTCAAATGCAAGGGTAAAAGAGGCTCTGATTCAAAACCAAGTAAGTTCTCCAGCAAATTTTGCATCAGCTGAGCCCTGAAGGAGAAACGAAGATTATGCTTTCGCCCAGTAAGTCGCCATTTGTTGAGCACTCAACACACCCTAAAAAACCCATCTCAAATTTTACTTTTTGGGTACCACTTGGTCTATTGCACTATCTAATTTGACCTCAATCTGAAAAAATGTTGCCTCTACTTATCATTTTGTTTTCCATTTAAGTCTTTCAAAGTTTTCTCAAGCATGGGAAAACTAATAACTTAAAAGACTAACATCTAAATTAGAGAATTGACAGTCAAAACTTTCCCCAACACGCTTAAGGAATTCGACATCGGGAAGGATTGAGCGTGAAAGAAATCACTCGAGAGAACCAAGGTCATCAAGTGTCGATCTTCGTCGGCGTCGGCAAAAAGAAGATGCTCTTTCACGACAAGCATCACGCAAGGATATCACGGACAATCAATTCTCTTCGATGTCAGTAAGGAGCGAAAAGAGTAGGCATTGCACAAATAAAGGGAAGATATCACTGATTGCTAACTTCCTAGACATTTTTGGTATCAGGGGTTTTTCAAGGATGTTAACTCACAAGGAAGACATGTGATAGGTGTTAACTCCCAAAATGAAACCGTCCTTTCGGCCGAGTTTTGGGTGGATATCATAGCTTTCAGTAGTAGCTTCAAGTCATTTTTGAGTTTTTTCGGTTCAGAAAAATTTTGGTTTTTTGGTGTGTCTTAGGAAATAATTGAAAATAAAGTCTTCCATTTCAAAAATATGACTGTTTGCTTTCAACAGCTAACATCATGTTTTAGGACCTATTGTGTGTTGTGGAAAGCGCTAGCTTTCAACAGCTAACAGCGTTGTTTCATCAGTTCAAGTGTTGTGGAAATTAACGAGGCGCGAAAAGCCCGACAGACAGTTCGCACGTGGCACGATACGGAGAGTACTCTCTTTCGCGCTAAGAAATGTTTTTAAATGATGTGGCACGTGGTTTTTCTTTCAGCAGCTAAAGTGAGTTTTCATATCAAAGGGTGCGCTGTGGAAAGTATTCACTTTCCGCAGCTAACAGGGTTTTCCGAAGAGTTCGCGTGCTGTGGAAAGTAGCAAGCGAGCCTGCTGACAGGGATATTCTCCAAACACCGTAGCTGCATAAAACACGGTTCACGTGCTCATTATCCATGCATGCACGAAATGATGAAGTGATCACCTTCACGTCACAACAATATCCGAAACATGCGCTGGTGGAAGCAAGAAATCATGGTAGTTCAAGCTTGTATAACGAGAAATGACAGGAATTTGAAATCTTTCCAGAACCGACGCGCGACTATGATCACACCAGAAATGGCAAGTTCATGTCCGGCGACGCAGGTACAGATGAGGTTCAGAGGGTCTGACACCATCAAATCAGGTAAAGTCGGTATTTCACAGGCTGTTTCCAGAGTAAACCCAAGGTTTGCATTTCACCCAACACAGAGGAGAAGCCGAGACTGCTTTCAACAGCACAGGACGAGGGTTCGACCAAAAGGCTGCAGAAATCACAGTGGCCGAGTGACAGAGTTGTTAAAACGATGAAGAAACGTGGTGGATTCCTGTTGAAACGAGAACTCGGCGATTTATGTTTTCTGGAATCGCATCCCGGGGTTCAAAGATGTTTTGCAAACGCAGGTTGCATGGAGTTCGTCAACAGATTGCAGAGTGGGTATCATCAAGCCACAGCTGAGGCCTTTGCAATGTCATTCGATGGTAACAAAGCTCAGGTGGGTTCTGTTGAAATCAAAGTCGATGAGAAGTTTATTGCAGAAGCTACAGGGCTACCTCTGACTGGGCAGAAATGGTTCAAAACCACGGCTACGAAAAAGCTGGATTTCAAGTTCTATCTGAAAGATGGATACAAACATAAAGCCTGGGCTAAAGGAATGCTGATCTCATACCTGGACGAAGAATGGCAACTTTTATTCAAAGGTATTCAGTTATACATCACATCTGAAGGTAGATACGACAAGCTAATGATGTATCATTTTAAATTAATGGACCATTTTTCAGGCAGAACTCCAATCAGTCTACCTTATTTTCTATACCACAGTTTGATTAAGGTCTGCAACAGAATCAGAGCCCGACCTTCAAGCATCAAGACGACTCTCTGTCATCTGGGGTTAATAAAACTCATTGTTCTGCAAGAGCTGAAGTTACAAGGGAGAAGTTGGGAACACTTCCTGTTTTGGGAAGGATTCGAGACTCAAAACCAAACTGCAATTGAACAGATGACAGGGTCAAAGAAGAAAGTCTCTCCTCAGAGCAGCATAAAGAGAAGAAGGGCCATAGCAGCACCTTCAGAAGAGGAGATATCAGAGATAAAACCTCACAGTTCAAAGAGGAAATTAAAATTCGAGCAGAATACAGAGCCAATTGTACAGCAGGACTCATGCCACCCTACACAACAGAGCACAGGTAAAAGTCTCTTAAATCTACCCTACTCAAATTCAGAGTCTGAACAAAAGGATCAATCCCATGCTATCAAGAGCTCTGAATAGTCTGCAGAATGCGCTCAAAATTATGACACATTAAGTAAAACAGAGCAAGGCGAATCATCAAAGAATCCTAGGCCAACTAAAGCTCAGAAAATCAAACACCTCAGGGAGGTGATTTCTCAACAGGAAGTCCTGGAGCGAGTGATAAAAGAAAGATATAAAAGACTGTCTGACAACTTTGCCCAAACGAATGCAGCATTCAAAAGGTTAGCCAAGCAGAGCGTTAAGGAGAAAAGGAAGAAGGAAAGGCTCGTTAACAGCTGCAACAGAATGAAGTTGCTTGTTCGACACCTCAGACGATGAATCAAAGGGTTGAAACGAAAACTGAAGCAAGGGTCTCATCCAGACCTGCAAGTCCTAGCTCAGGTGGCGGTCAACATGCAAGGTGAAAGGTCAGGTGTCAGTTGATTTCAGTTAGAATTAAATTTTGAAGGTGAAAAGCTCCTTTTTGTGCATATCGCGACTTTCAACAGCACCCGGCCACTTTTTCGCTACCCGTTAGTTGTTGAAAGCGCTAGCTTTCAACAGCTAACCCGTGAAAGTTTTAAACGGTCGTGCTGTTGAAAGTTCTGTGGCCAATTTTTGTGGACGAGATCACTACAGTTTGTTTCAAACTTATTTTGAAGATATGACAGCGTGCCATGCATCATTAAATGGCATGCAAAACGGTTCAAAATCAAAGCATCCGAGGAAATTTTGGTTTTACTTTCAATGCTATATCCTACGACTCAGCCAGGAGTGTTGGGAGAATGAAACAGTTACACACAGGTGTCACGCTGCCTCAATGCATCGCAGGAGCTGGAAGCTGGAGAGAGCAGATGAAAGATTTGTGCATAATGAAGACAGTTCGAATGTTATTTTCTGTTATTGAAGACTTTATTGTTATAGATGTTTAAGTAAAATAGGACTGTTCTTATTTAATAACAGATCCATGTTTTTAGGATCTGTGCAACTGTATTGTAAAGGCTATAAATGCCTATTTTGAAATCAAAAAATGGTTCAATCTTGGAAAGAATTTGGCCTATGCTTTGATTGCCTATCCTAATACAAAATCACAGTTTTCTTTTGTTGCTGTAATCAGATTTTTCATCCATCTTTATTCTGTACTCTGTTTAAATTAGTTCAGCTTATGCTCATGATTTGAATGGAGGAATTTCTCATTTGCTTAGTGTGACCCTGCATTATTTATGTATTTGGTTATTTAAACCCTGCATTCCAATGTATTTGGTTGTCTAAGCAATATTCTTCACACTTTTTCTGCTATTGGCATCTGATTTACAGTTTCTAAAAGCACTGGTTCATTAAGTTATTTGGATAAGTCATCTCTCCATTGTGCTATCTTAGTATCCCATTGATCCATCTACTGAAAAATATTCAATTCTTAAGTTACCAGGCATACTTAGCTTACAACCCTAAGTAGTTTCCTGGAGTGATAACAATAGGTTTATTGTCGAAAGCCGACCATAGATACCTTTTCGGCATCGGCAGTCCCAAGTTTAGCTTAAAGCGCTTGACTTGAACAAAGTCTTGAGTTCGACCATTACCCGTAAGCTAAGTTCCCGATCTTTAGTACCTTGTATCCTGAGTCAGTGGTGCCACGTCAGTACCGTACAATGAAATCAATCAGCGTCGGGGGTTTTTCATAGAAGGATATCAATGAAAAAAACAAAGCAAATCGGAGCAACACTAAGTACAAAATCGAGATTAACTTACAAGAAATTTAGACAAAGAAAAAAGAAGATTCATACGCAAAGAGAAAAAACGATGCATTCAACTACTATGACCAGAATCCTTTCGTCAAAATCTAAAGACTTTTTATATTAGACTTCCATCGGGCTCAAGTTACATGCAATAGACATTGTCTACACCTTTTGGCCAACCAACCCAGTTACATTGAGGACATGAAAATTTTCACAAGAAAAAAGGGAAGACTATCAAAATTTTGTGTCACGTATGAGAATATGAAACAAAGTCCACCCATCATGCCTCTTCTGCTTGCGAACTTTCTCCCCGACTGCCTCACGCTCCCGGAGGTGTTTTCATCTTTTGTTCTTTCGATACCCTGTGCGCTTCCCACAACTGCACGATCGTATCTTGTGCTTCCCGAAGCTACCGCTTGAGCCAGGTTGCGTTCCCTTCACGACCCTATGGCACTGACACCTCAAGTTTATTTGCCGCTAATTGTCGATGTAATTCACTATTCTCCTGATAAATTTCAGCTATGGAGATTTGTTCCTACTCTAGCTCTGGATTAGGTCTTCGGACGTTAGAACCTGAGGCTTATGTATTTCTCGTTCATCTCTCACTTCCTCGACCTGTGGTTCTGACAGGATCTAGTTGGATAGCGTGCATTAGGATCTCCTCGGCGGTTGATCGTGTGCACAAATCAATCGGGATTTGGTTTTCCCCCCTGAATTCTTTATTTTTTATGGGCCTTCCTCTCCTCCGCGATATCTATTGTTGAGGAAGTGTGGCTTCGAAACTATGCCATTCTGATGTAACTTCTTCCACTTCAGCCTCCGCATGAGGCGATAATATCATTTTTGCGCGAAGGTAGGAATCTCCCTTTGAAGCCTCGGAAACACCCGCTGCAAACAAGAACGAGTCCCAAGCATTTTGTGGCTCAAGCCTAACGCTTCGGCTGCCTCGCAAGCCCCGTATTGAGTTTTGAGGAGTTCCCATAGTGTGGCAGCATATCTACCTTATGTGTGGGTGACTTAACAAAGGCCCAAAGCAAATAATTTGATCGATTTGGGCTCACGAGACGAGTCAGTGCATAACCTCAACTGGTAAGTGGAACACATACAGAACATCTAGAATTTATAACGGAGCGAGCAGGGAGTTGAAACGTGTCAGGGAACACTGAATGCCTTGCGACGGGATGTTTTAAATAATTTATGTGTCATGTACGCACGACAGGTATGATCTGGGGTGTGTGAGATGCAGTCGATAGGAGTTGCAGAGAATGTGTGGTACGATCGCATCGATTTCTTTTTAAATTCCCCAGCATCCCTAATGAGTTGATGATGGTTGATGCACTTGTCGATGCATCTCCTATTTGAGCAACTTGCCTCAACCTGAAGCATTTAATGACTTCTCTTACGACAGTATCCGGCTCTTTTGGAACTTTCTCATACTTTTAGCACATGTTTGGCTCTGACATCCTTTCCCGACCCCAAGGGCCAACCTGCCACTAGTGTGACTTTGACTCTCATGTTTTCCATACCTGATCGGTCATGCTATGGCCCGCGGATGTAACCCACCCTAACTAAAGAAAAATGGTAGTGCTAATAGAGACGGTGCAGGTAATTTGAAAGGTTGCAAAGATCATGTAAGTATCAAACAATCAGGCTTAGCGAGCTTTACAGGTATGCACCGGTCCGGATTTTTCACACTTACGTCTTTACATATATTTTTTCGAGTATTGTTTTGTAATCCATTTCTAAATGATTTTAATTCTGATTGCAGGAAAGATCCCTCCGACTATCGATCAAAATTGGCTATGTAACCTCGCTGAGGAATCCGAGAAAAACTAGGTCCAGAGATCAACAAGGTGATGAAGGATATCAAATTTCCCGAGTTCAGCACACTCGACAACTTCATCGACTTGCGCGACATAGTCGAATCGCACGCCAAGCAAGATTCTTCATTGGCCGAAAGACTGGCAAAGGTGATCGACACAACACCAAGATAGGTACAACAATTTTTGGAACATACGATCAACACTCGTGTTGTGCTTCAGCAGCTAAGTGCTAGTCTGATCAAGTATCAGATGCATGTGGGGGAGATTGGAGAAGTTTACGTACTCCTGATGGAACAACACAGATTTCCATGGGCCTAAACCTGTGAGGATTTGTTCATCAGTTGGTCGGAGTATGAGAAAATTCACCCTTTCAAAGGGAAATCTTGAGATGATTGTTGGAAAACTGTTAGGAGAGAACGCCATGTGGTGAGTTTTGTTTTGTTTAACTACACTTTAGTCATTATTTTTAGTTAATTTTACATTATAAATAAGAGCATCGATATATCAATCAAGGGTCGATGGTTGTTGCAAGAAACTTTTTTTTTGGTTTGTTAAGAACTATTTTCGAGCTAGCTTTAATTAAGAAGTCCTTCTGGACCATAGCCAAAGTTATTTTCATCAAATGCATCTGTGATTGGATGTGGAGAAGAACTATAATGTCCCTTTCCAAATAGGAGCTCCAAAGAGGAGGCTTAATGGTCTAAACCACACCGTTAGACTATAGCCAAGGCCAAAGAGGGGTAAACAGGTTTACTAGAGGTCACTCCAGTCACAGGTGTTATATTCAGAAAGTGACATTGAGCTAAAAAGGGTTAAAAGTGCTTTTAAGTCATTATGAGCTAAAAATAGAAGTCAACAGTGAATTAGGGTTTCATAAGTGATTTAGGGTTTTGGAAGGCAACAATGAATTAGGGTTTCAGCATGATTTAGGGTTTTGGAAAGCTATAAAGGAAGGGTCAGCGACCTAATTCAGCATTATGCAGATTATGACTTGTCATTGAGGAGAGAGGCGCATCTCAGGGCAGATAGTTCAGTGGATTCCAGGAGGAAGACACCAGTTGGTTGATTTCGGTGTTGAGAGACACACCCTAGTCACTGGGAATATCATACAGGTCTTCCATCATTCTTTAGCAGCAGTTACGCAGTGCTCACATATTCCGGGTGTTATCTTTAATGGTTTATTTTTATTCTGGCTAAGATCCTTTTGTCTTTTGATCTAGCTGAGTGTTGTCATTTTATTCAGCCGCATTCGGCCTTTGTAATCCACAGAGATATCACAATATAAACTTTACAGTCCTTTGTCACATTTATTATTTCTATGACCATTTATATGTTGTAAACGATTGATCCTACACACACATTATCAACGTTTCCTAGACTAGCCAAGTCAGGAACCTTACAGTGGTATCAGAGCTTTAGTCCTACCAGCCTGTGACTAAAGACAATGAGTGTAGCAGAAGACACATAGGGTCATGAACATGTAGGTGACGAATATGTCACTTACAGTAGGCATAAGGAAAGAAGACATGGGCCTGATTTTCCCCCTTTTCATCCTAGCTCAGAGGAAGAGGAAGAGGCACACAGAGAAGCAGAGAGAAGGGTTGAGCGTGAGGCTAAGCATGAGGCAGAGAGGATGCTAGGAGACAGATATGAGCAACCAGAGGGTAGTGGTAGGCCCCCCATAGATCCAGAGACATCTTTCATGCAGGTTATCAATGATATGTTAGCTATTCAACGGACCATGTCTCAGTCCTTGGCACATGTGGTTGATAGATTAGCTAGAGTGGGCACCCCAGACACACAAGTCCTGGATGCAGCACAGGGGAACTCAGGAGCAGGCAGTAGACACCAGTCACCCTCCCACACATACACCTCTGCGAGTAGGATTCCCAGACCCTTGTTTCCCAGTTTCCAGAGGGCACCCCCAGTAGCAACACCGCCATTGATAGCACAGAGCCCACCCACTCATGCAGACAACATTGCAGATTATAGGAGGGAGTATGCAGCATTGGGTCGTGACTTCCATCAGAACATGACCTTAGTCGAGTACTCTGGACTCAGACTTAGGAACCGCCCCAGAGAGCCGCAAAGGGGAGGACCACAACAGCAGCATGGGCATAACCTCGATTTCATCTGAAAATTTGGGAAACTCACCATCCCTTCTTTCAACGGATCGTCCAAATACACCACCAGAGCTTGGGTACAGAAGCTAGAAATGTATTACAAGCTCAACCAGATGACCGAGACAGAGGCCATCAGTTTCAGGACCTTACACTTGGAGGGTGAGCACACGAGTGGTGGTATCATGAACTGGTGACATTGAGTCACAGTCGCATCATCTGCTATAGGGAGTTTACAGATAGGCTCATGGAAAGGTTTGATAGGAAGGATCTTGAGATACACTTCAAGGATCTAGCCCAGTTGAGACAAACTGGCAAAACAGAGGTGTTCATCACAAAGTTTCAGCGAGTAGTCGTGGCAGTGATAAATATATCAAATCCCAAGTTGATCATGCTATTCACAGAAGGACTCACAAAACCTTTGAGAGGATGGGTGAAGGCATATAGGCCTCCCACTTTGCAGGATGCCATCCTTCACACTCGATATCTGGAAGACTCAGTGCCAAAGACTAAAACTTTCTCCAAACCAGTTGTGCCCCAGAGGGATCGAGACAGGAAGCCATTCCAAAGAGAATCGAAGGGAAAGGAGAAGTTGGATGAGGAGACTAGGCGAGAGCTTATGAGGAAGAAGCTTTGCTTCAGCTACAGAGATGCTTGGGTCCCAAGCCACAGGTTCATGGACAAGAGAAAGATTCATTATATTGAGGTAGCAGCAGATAGAGTGGAAAATGAGGAGGAGGAGCAGGATAGTGGATCCATTAGTTCAGAGGAGGAGTCATCACCAGCAGAGGAGAAGCCTCCCCGTA
>CBVK0103256041.1:0-10009 GCA_900067695.1 Picea abies
ATAAAATAATAATAAGAATGCTCTTCGCAGTTACATTATTTCAACAAAGGAAACTATTTTCCTTTCTGTTGTTTATTGCATGTATGTTTTATTTTGATAATCATATCTCGGTCAATATCTAGAACACCAATAGGTTAATGCATTAGTACTAGGCTTGTTCTAGCTATAAGAATCATTGTCTGGATGCTTGAGTATGAGGGCTATCCTGAGTTTAGCTTTATTCAATAGTTAAGTCCTTTCCTCTTTGTTACCCAGTTGGTTTATACTAGCTTTTATCTTGTATCGATCCCACCTATAAGAGAAAATAAAAAAAGATAAGTTTCAAACTGAAGAAGGAGCTTTCACAAGAAGACATACTATCAATCAATACGTAAAGGCCGTTGATTAATTTGTCGAATCCCAAGATCTGGAGAACCATTCCACCATTAAACGCTGTAGAGTCTAATTCATCCTTGATGGCAGGTTTGGTTCCTACTTTTGAGTTAAAGGGATTTAGGACCCCTCAACATACCCCTAGGCTGAACCCCAATTGTAAATATAAATATGTATATAAGTTGAGTTGTTTGTATCAAGTCTTGGAATTATTTTTGTAAACGACTTCCATAATATAGCACACATATGTGTTTCACACTAAAAGAAGAATTGCACACATCCTAGGATACCATACGCAACAACTTGAGTGCACAATCTTGAGGCTAGAGAATCTTTGTGTATAATTTCATGTTTTTGAGGCTGGTGAGCCTAGATACAAAAATGGTAGTTTTTCATTAAAATGTAAATCACACACAAATATTATTGAAAAACACATCACTATGGTAGACCAATAATGTAAAAGAGTATGGGTGGATAAACTTCACTAAATAGGGAAAGGGGGATAAAATTTAAGGTTGAGGGGCTAAGCTAGGGAGATTAATCCAAAAAGTAATATTATATTAATATTCATTAAACTAGAAAGTATGGATAATTATTTTATCCTAATTTCTAAGGATTGGGACAAGTGGGTCCCAGGGAGTTCTCATTGTGATAAGTGTCAAGTTAAGAACATGCATACATATAGTTTGGACTTAGTTCATTTTCCTATCATTCCATCATCATTCACTCACTCCTTCAGTTGTCCTCCATACCTTCCTGTTACTGTCACTATGCTTTCACTTGTACCTAGGAGATGGAATGAATAAGTAGGTTGTCAGGCCCATGAACAGTTCTCTCTAGGTGACAGAATTGTTGGGAATTGATTTCCTAAAGGTGCAAAACTGTAGCTACATGGCTCTAAGACTTCTTGTCTGACCTATTGTTGGAGCCAGAGAAAGGAATTGGGCAGTCAAGGGATTTTTGAGTAGAGAAGGGGAACACTTCTTGGGGTGGGACAAGCATGTCGGGAATGAGGGACTATAGGATGTTAGTTCGAGTTGCCACCTTTGATAGAGTTTTTTCTACTTTCTGAGATACATCAGCCTAGTTAGGATTTCCTTTACCTAGGTGTATTTTAGCCCCAGATCAAGGGTGACACACTTCCAAGAGCTATAAATAGTTTGGTATAAGGCTAGGAGGAACATGGAAGGTTTGCATGCATTATTATAAGGTTGGGAGGAGCATCAAGGATAAGTGTCAATTGTGTGCTGCATTATTATTTATGCATTTGTTTTTATGGGTTTTTCTTGTGTATGTTTCATGTGTATTTCTATTGTTATTCTATATGAATCTATGTAATTGCAAAGTATTTGTATGTTTGAATTTGGTATCAAAGTTCAAAATTTTTGTTGGAATAGCCTAGTTGGTTGCTAGGGATGCTACAATGTGGTATTAAAGCTCCAAATTTTAGCACTAAGCTTAGATGGTCCGAGAAGGTTGAATGTTGAAAAAAAATTTCATAGAGAATTGATTTCAGAGTGGCCAAATTTCATGTTACAGTGCGTCCATGGTAAAAATTAGAAGCAATTGCATGGAATTGGGAAAAATATCCAATTTATTTTGTTAAATTCGTTGGAATTTGGGAAATTTGGCCAAGTGAGGAGATATTGTTAATTCTTAATATTTTTCCTAGAAAATTTAGACCTGGAATTTGTCAAACTTGAAGTAACAAGGAAGCCATGAAAGATGGAGTGAGATTGGTTGAATAAACTCTCAATCCATGAATGAATTTGGGAAGAATTGTACTAGGAATGTCAACTAGGAGTGAGTTGTTGTTGCAAAGGTTTAATTTGTTTTATCAGAGTGAAATTGAGCAAATTTCATAGTTGCAGAATGTCCATGGTGGAAATTGGGTGAAAATTGGGAAAAATCCCTAATTTCCACAGTGGAATTCCTGAGGAATTGATGCACATAAAAATAAGAGTGTGCAGGGGTGTGCGCTAAATTTTTTTTTTGTTCAGTGCAAAGCTTGTGATGTGTGGAAAATAATGGTGCGTAGTTATGTGCACTCAAATTGGGTGCTATGTAGTTAAGAGTTGATAATTCATGAAAAATAATGTTGTGCGGGTGCACACACTTAAATTTGGAACTGTGTGGTGCAGAGTTTGTAATGCATGGAAAATAATGGTGCATGGATGTCCACAGTTAAATTTGGCATTGTTCGATGTAGAGTTGGTAATGCATTAAAAATAATGGTGTGTGGGTGTGTGCACTTAAATTTGGCATTGAACTATATAGAGTTTGTAATGGGTGAAAAATAATGGTGCGCAGGTGTGCACACTTAAATTAGGCGATGCACAGTATAGAGTTGGTAATGCATGGAAACTTATGGTTCATGGATGTGTGTACTTAAACATGGTGCTACATAGAGTGAAAATGGTGAAGCATGGAAAAATAATAGTGCATGTATGTGCGCACTAAATTTTACGACTACATAGTGCATATTGGGTGACACATGCATAAAATTGGTGGGTGCGGTGTGCATACTGATTATTGGAAGAGTGTAGAGGAAATTTGTTGGTGCATGAACAATATTGGTGTGCAGTATGTGCTTGTTGAATATTCACACTTGTAAAATACCCATCCATCCACAGGCTAGGATACGCCACTTAAACCGACCACAACACACCCAACCACCCACATGCGAGGTATGGTGTAGTCCAGGGACTCACTTCATGGTGAGTTATCTCAACTTGAATGACCTGTAAGTTAATTAAGAGACATGAAAACCACATGTGGAAATAAATATCCATGCCACAACTTAAACTAAGCCATGCACATCGATAACCATGAGGCATGCATGTTCTGAACATTAAATTAAAATATAATTAAATACGTAGCAGAATAAAACATACACAGGTAAATAACCGTATGTTGTCCCTTGACCAAATTTTAAGGATCCTTGGTCATGTTAGACCTATTTTTGGAACTTCGACAAGTTGTTGAAGGTAGAACACAAGACGAAGAATATATCGTGGGATATCGGCCCCTTTTTAGGGATTTTTGGGATTTGGGATTATCTAATGAGTATGGGGATGTCGACCCATGGGTTTACCCATGCTTCAGCCCAATTTGGTAATGTATAAATAGATGCTAGGTGATGTAGTGCATATGAATGGCTAAGTGAGAATGACAAGTGAGTTGTAAGTAGTGTTGATTCCAAGTAACAGTTGTAAGTGCTTTGTGCATGTTGTGTGAAGACTTGCAAGGCTAAGTGAAAGTGACTATACGAGACTGTATGTAGTCTTTGTGCTTTAACCTAGCTTGGGAATGGAGGATCTAGAGAAGAGTGCGCAGATCTTCTGTCCTCTATGAATTTCATATGAAGGCTCTATGAATGTAAGAATATTGAAGAAATCTAATAAAGAAGATGAAGAGTTAGTGGGTGTAGCCCCAGGGTGGAGGTGAGCCACGTACATCCCGTGTTGTGAATGCTTTGTGTGATGTATTGATGTATTGATGTATTTACTTACTTAGTTCTTTGATATAGATGAATGATAGGTAGATATGTTGTTTCTTTGTGCTTAATAATGAGAGTAAATGTTGGATCTGACTTGTGTGAATATGATTAGTGCTTGAATCTACTAGATCTGATCTATTTCATCATGCTAAGTGTTGCTAGATGCTAGATTTGGTTGAATATTGTGATGCTCTGTAATTAGGGTTTTACCTGTGAAGTAGATACTAGTTAAACATTGATGAACTATATTGTTAAGTTCTTTGTCAAGGTGTTACAATCACATATTTGTGTCCCAACTAAGTTTGCAAACACTGGAGTCCTAGAACCACCCCTTCCTCTACCTCGGGTGAGAATTCATCTGCTTTGCAGGTGTTTCCGAAAGGGTCGGTAGTTAGGGTTTTGTTGGCCAGTTGTTGTAGCTTTGAACTCTGGCTCTGCCCCTATGCCAACAAATGGTTCCATTGTCGGGACCTAAAACTGTTATTTTTGGGAACTAAGGAAAAATAAGATCTATGCAAATATCAAACTTGAAAATGTGATTGCTGGGAATTGAGGAAAAAGAAGCTTTGTGCGAAGATCGGACCTGAAAATATGATTGCTGGGAACTGAGGAAAAAGGAGCTTTGTGCGAAGAACTTACCTGAAACTTTGAAATCTCCGTGCATAGATTTGTTTCCCTAGTGTGCAACATCCTACTTAATCTGTGAAATATTTGTGCTAAGAAAAGAAGTTTGATCTAAAGAGAAGAGGTAAGATCTGAAAATCTTTGTGCTTTGTTAAAGGTAAGATAAGTGGAAATTTTTGTTTCAAAANNNNAAGTATGGATCTGGGTATGTTTGATAAATTTTGTCCTAGCTTGAAAAGTATGGGGCAACTAGATGAAATAATATTTGATATGAATAGATCTAATAAGAATAGTGAAAAATATGTTATACCTATGCATAGAAAGAATGTTTGGACTAACAAATGGATGCAGGATCCTAGAAAAAATTTTTTGCAGGTTAACTACTATGATCCTAGTGCGGTTTATAGGAAAGGTTGGGGATAATTTAAGAGAAAGAGAGGATTAACCCTTTTTTACAGTTGTAGAAGACCGGGTCATCTAGCTAACGAATTTCCTGGTAGAAGACTGGGTCATCTGGCTAACAAATTTCCTGGTAGAAGACCTATTTGTCTTTGTTGTAAATCTATGGACCATGAAGTTTTAGATTTCCCTAAAATGATTTCTAAGCTTGATAGAATGAATATGGAACAAGTAGACCCTGAGAGAGGTCAAGAAATTGAGATCATGACAGAACGTCAGAAATAATCAGAGATTGTATTGTTGCAAATGAAAGAAACCCTGAATGACCACCGACATATCAACTTATTAGAGATCCTCAAAGAAAAATAGTGCATAGAAGCAAGGATAGGATACTTCAACATTGACTATGATCTGGATGAAGAAACACAGGTGAATGTCATGACAAAAAAGACTTGGGAAGTTGTAGGAAAGCTTGCTACGATTCCTTCATTGAGAGGAATAGGATTATTTAGAGGAAAGTTGATAAACCTATGTGAAAGACTTACCCAAATATCTATGAGTACCCATGCAACTTTGACAAAAGAAGAATTTGGAGTTGTTAAAATTTATTGAGAACAATTCCCCATTTGCTATAGTACTAGGAAAACCTTGGATTGAAAAGGATCAGGCCAGAAGGAAAGAAGAAGAAGCCCTAGTGCAGAAGAAGCAAGAATTAAAAGATTGCATGACTAGGAGGATCGCACAGTTGATTGAAGAATAGGAGAACAGATCGAAGCTATTTAGAACCAGAGACTTGGCTACCAAAGTTGAAAGAACCCAAGAAGACTCAGAGAAGACTAAAGCATCTACCCCAGATAAAGAAGAAGTATTTCTCTCGAATCTTAGGAAAGAATCTGAATAGTATGAAGTTACTATGCCAAAAGAAGACAAGAATAAGAATGGAAAGAGAAATAATGAGATGAAGATCACCGAGAAAAAGGATATAAAGATTAGTAAGAATAGAGAAAATATAGAAAAGTTACAAAAGGTTCCAGAGGGAACTTCGCAGAAGGAAAATTTACAAAATAGGAACTTCGTCGGGATATCAGAACAACGTCACATGGGACTTCGCCATGGCGAAGAAATATAGTCATTGGGAATAGTATAATTGTTATACTTATGCCGCGAATGGTTAGAATGACATTTATGGCCAGTAATATCACCATCAAACCGTTGGGACCACTTCATAATGAACATAATTGAATTAATTAAGGTCTCTTGTCCATTGGAAAGATATGTTACGGTGTTTCCTACTTATTCCATCGAATGTTGCACATAGAACACTTTTGAGAATTGTATCAAAGATAACTCATTGCTACTGCATTGTGATTAGTAAGATCAACACTATTTCTATTGTTTTGTGCATTCATTCATCCATCCAATCTAAGAGTGTATGTCAGAAGAGTTGAGCGCCGTGGAGAAAATCATTGAAGAATTTCTCATTGATCTCATGGCTGAGAAAGTAATGTCTGGAAGTATTCAAGTGTCATCGATGAGGGGAGTGCAAGCCTCTCTGTCGACCACTCGTGGATCCAAGCCATCCCAAGTCATCACAAAAAAGAGAACCAAGCATAGAGATGACCTAGCAAATGCAAAACATATCCTGACCATATTTCCCGACTACATCCCACCTCTGGCTGGCATGGTGAGTCTTGATAGTGTGCTGAGAGATTTTTGAATACACCATGGTCACAGTGTACCTCCTGAAGGGGATACACACAATTCGAGCACAGCAGGACAAGATCGCAACATTTAAGTTCAGAGACTTCAATCTAGGAGACTACAAGAACCATAGTATGCTCACCCCATATAAATACTTGACTAGGACGAAGGGGAAGAACTAGATAATAATTCCCCAGTCATGGACGATGAACATCGTGCAGTCCACCCTATTAAATGTAATGAAAATCCCACACTTTGGAAGGCACCAGAAGGTTAATGCCTGTGTCAAGCTCTTACTTTCATGTTACCATGGTGGCTACTTATGGCTAGACCATTGTATCATAGTCGATCTAACGCTGATCGATAGGATCACCAGATTGAGTATGAAAGGACCCAACCCATACGAATTCTATCCAGGAAAATACACAGTTTGCGCGTCAACATAGAAGATCAAGGATACCTACGACGATGTTGAGAAGGGGACGCGAGGCTACAAGGTAGCCTCCATCCAAAATGGCATAGTGTGCCTAGCATGCCAATTAATTGCAGGAAATATCATAAGGAAGAATAGAACCATGCAGGTCACAGGATTTGTCATTGACCTTGCAGGGAAATGTGTAGAAGGCCTACAGATGAATTGGAAAAAGTACCTAGCTAATCAGTTGGAATTGGACTATCGTGAAGCACAAGATCAGGGATACGAATTCCACTTTAGCTGGCTCCTGATCCTCATCATGTTTGTTTATTAGGAGATGCCGGAAGGTGAAACCTTCCCAGATATTGAACCATTTGATTTTCTCATTGTGAAGTTCACCATGCCCTGGTACTCGAGTGTCATGAGAAAACAGTGGCAGTCGAACGTAGTTTTTCACACATATTATCTTCAGCTGAAGAGACCCATTGAAGCTAAACCTCACATAAAGTCAAAATACCTATAGAGGTTCTGACTCCTTATGAATTTTCATGTAGATTGACACTTCATCTATATTACTGTGCAAGAAGATGAACATAAGGAGGATATTCAGTCATACTACAAGCTCACAGAAGAGGACCTCAAGGAGATCACCAAGGACTGGTCAGCAAACCTCCTTATCCCTGCTGACCTTGCAAAGATATATGATTTTGAACATGACAGCGTGGAGGCCTCTCACAAGGAACATGACACACCTGGACCCAGCAAAATGAATAAGACTGAAGAAGTCCAAGACTTAAGCAGTGCATCAGAGAAGACTTCTTCAGTATCACCTGACTGATGGGGTGATGATGAAGTAGAAGAGATAAATGGAAAAGAAAATGAGGAGAAGAAAGGAAAAGTAACACTGCCTAGATATGAGGTTTATCCCCTGAAGAAAAGAAATGTTTCTCCAAAGAAACCCTCTTCCCGGAAGAAATCCAAAGCCACTTTGACCAAGATGTAGATTGTGCTCATTGTCGATGATTTTGACTTCATCATCGCAGTTGTGAATGGCACATCATAGGAAATACTATAGAAACAAGAATCCGAGTAGGAGAAGATGTATGAAATAATTGAGTTCGAACTTTGATGGGTACAATAGGCCTTTCGTTTTGGTTGCACAGTGTGAACTGCGCCCCTGCCATCGGGAGAACCAAAATTGGGAGATGAGCCAGCCCAAATTTGATGACTAGCTGATACGATCGAAGCTTACCTTCGTCATGAACAAGAAGGAACAAAACAAGCCACCCAGGCCTTGAATCAAGTGCAAGAAGTAGTAGTAGAACAACATTGAGTTGTAGAGAGGGAGAAGGTTTCCCTCTAGACAAAGTTTGAAGAGGAGAAAGCACAAATTTAGTACGAAAAAGAACAGTTTCTCGCAGAGAAAATCAAAGTGAAATAAGTAGTCAACAAAGAACTTCACTCTGTGACAGGATTAGAGCCAAAGGTACAATATTGAGTCATGCATCAAGTAGACCATCTTGAAGAAATTATCCAGCAGCTACAACAACGAATAATAGACTTAGAGATCCGCACAGTGCCCAACACCCCACAGGATGTGAGGGATCAAAGGGAAGCAACTGCTCGAGGAATAGTTGAAAGAATCAAGGGCCTCACCTTGGAATGTAAACAACTAAGTGATAATAGTGCCTAGATGTATGAGCGACTCATTGAAAATCTAGAACTAAAGACACTAGATTTACAGCTCTAGGAGGCAAAGTATCAAGCAGAAACAATACAGGCACAGTTGAAGCCCCTGTTAGCTGTTGAAAGGATGAAGTGATCCCAAGAGTAATGCACTGCCCAAAAGTAGGTCCACACTATTCAGAGAAAATTCATGGAAGTCACTCAGAGCCTCAAACCTATACAGGATGAGGCTTACCAATTGTTCACAAAGATAGAAGGTCGAGGAGCAGAACTAGAACAAGTTGTCACTGCAACAGAACAACACCTAGAGGGACTTGACAATGAAGTTGTTATCCAAGAGTTAGTTGAATAGGAGGTCATGGCACAACAACAAGTCGAAGAAGCTCGAGCCAAGATCTATGATTTTAAGGCATAAATATCCATATCAGAGTGACTTGGGATGAGTCACAGGTGAGTGTTGGGGGCCTATTGTCCTTTGACGAAGTTTTAAGGATCCTTGGTCAGGTTAGACCTATTTTTGGGACTTCAATAGCCTGTTGAAGGAGGAGCGCAAGACGAAGAGGAGATCGCTGGATCTAGGCCCCTTCTTAGGGATTTTTGGGATTTGGGATCATGTAACAGGTATGGGGATGTCGGACCATGGGTTTACCCATGCTTAGGCCTGATTTTGTAATGTATAAATAGATGCTAGGAAATGTAGTGACTATGAATGGCTAAGTGTGAATGAAAATTCAGTTGTAAGTAGTGTTGAGTGCAGGTAACAGTTGTAAGTTCTCTGTGCATGCTATGTGAGACTTGGAAGGATAAGTGCAAGTGATTGTAAAAGACTATATGTAGTCTTTGTGCTGTAACCTAGCTTGGGAAGTGAGGATCTAGAGAAGAGTGCACAGATCTCTTGTCCTCTATGAAGTTGATTTGAAGGCTCTATGCATGTAAGAAGATTGAAGAAAGCTAATAAAGAAGATAAAGAGTTGGTGGATGTAGCCCTATGGTGGGGGTGAACCAGGTACATCCTGTGTTGTGAATTCTTTGTGTGATGTATTGATGTATTTATGTATTTAATTGCTTAGTTCTTTGATATAGATAAATGATAGGTAGATATGTTGTTTCTTTGTGATTAATAATGAGAGTAAATGTTGGATTTGATTTGTGTGAATGTGATTAGTGCCTGAATTTGCTAGATCTGATCTATTTCATCATGATAAGTGTTTCTAGATGCTAGATCTGGTTGAATACTATGATGCTCTGTAATTACGGTTTTCCTTGCGAAGTAGATATTGGTTAAACATTGATGAACTATATTTCTAAGTGCT
>CBVK0103256045.1:0-14786 GCA_900067695.1 Picea abies
ATATTTAGTTAATCAAGAACGTAAATGGGGTTAAGTGCTTAATTAATCATGTTTAAGTTTATATCGTGACTTCGCTACTCAGGACTTCGAAGGTATATCTTCCGGGAGGAGCGTGTGCCGATTTGCTAAATCGCGAGATCAAGATGATGTGATCTATTTAAATTAGATGATAAAACTGGATTAAGTGTTTAATTAATCATGTTTTAATTTATATCGCAAATTCGCGACTCAGGGCTTTCAAAGTATAGTTTCTAGGCGAAATATATGCCGAGTTGCGAATTCCCGACAAAGTTTAACCATGGCTAAAATATTTACCCCTGACGTTAACCTGGGCAACTTGTGTAAAAAACTCGCGATTTCGCTTATCGGAGTTCTGACGGTCAGGCTTTTGGAGCGAGTAAATGCTGAGACGCGAAATCCTGATGATGCTTAACTGTGGTTTAGAGTGTCTTTACTCTTGGTACTGACCCGAGTAAACTTTTAAGGTCACTTCGTAACTTTGTGTATCCGGTTCGTAAATTATGTGATTTGTAACTCCTGACATGCGACATCCCGAGGTATATAAAGCGGAAAATTATTTAAATGATTAAAAAAGATTTGTCTTAAGAGTATATGACCATCGTTGCTTCGTGTGATGAAACTTTTGAGATTTTTGGTGGAAAAATAAAGGAAAAATAAAATGAAACTTTTGAGATTTTTGGTGGAAAAATAAAGGAAAAATAAAAACCATATCAGCTTTCGACTTCAAGAATTAAGAATTAAAATTTGAAAAGGATGACAAAGGCGACTCCAACAAGTCTCATAAATGTATCTGGTGCATTACATAAACCAAATGGCATGACCAATCACTCATACAAACTTAGTCATCTCATATGTGACCAGGGAAACCCCTAAAAATTTATCTAAACCTTGAGATTAATGTTGTGTCTTGGATTACATATGATGCTATGTCCCTTCTGACAATGTAAGGTGGAAATTAAGGCTATAATAACCTTGTCTTGTAGGTGGTCTTCCAGGTTTAATATTCTTGTTTGATAGGTACCTAGTGGTATACTGATTTGAGATCCAACTTTGTGAAGTACTTGGCATGTTGTAATTGGCCTAATGAATCATCAACCCTAGGTAGAGGGTACATATTCTTGAGTGTAATCTCATTCAAATCTATGTAATAGACACACATCCACCAAGTCCCATCCTTCTTAGGCACAATGATGATAGGTGACCCATAAGGTGAGGTGCTTGGTCAAATTCCTCCCTTCTCCAGTTGCTATTGAAATTGTTTCTTCACTTCATATACTTCTAAAATAGATTTTTTGTATAGCCCAATATTCAGTAATAGGTAGTTAGGAAACAAGTGTATCTCGTGCTCCACTTTCCTCTTAGGTGTTATCCATTTAGGCTCCTGGAACACTCCTTTGTATGCCTATAGAAACTCCTCCAAATATTTTTTTCTCCTTATTACATCCCTCGAAGGATTCCTTTACCCTTACTGATTCATCACCTGGTTGATTTTTTCTTGAGAAAAGAAACACATCTTTATTATTGGAATTAATCAACTTTTTTGCTTGGTTGGAACTTACTAGTGAGATCTTTGATTTACATTTATGTGTATTGATTATGAAATACTTCCCATTCTTGATCAGGTGGTATCAGTTTTCTCCCCTCATGAATATTTCATACCTCATATACATGTATGGGATTCCAAACACTACTCCACACATGTTAATGGGTACTACATCTAACTCCACTTCATCAATAAAATTTGCACTTACATAAAATTTTATCTTACACTATTTTGTGACCTTGATCTCTACATCCTTCTTTAGCCACCCCAATGGATATGGGATAGGATGATCATGAACCTCCAACACAATATTGCTGACCAGATCGACTGCTATGAGATTGGCTTGTGAATTGAAATTGAATATAACATCTACCTTGGGCTTCTTGACCTAGATCTTGATATGGAAGAGTTTTTTCATATCCTTCTCTTCCTTGTGATGAAGGCTACTCATATTCACCTCGTTCTGCACTAAAGTGTAGGAAATATTCTCATCTACATTAATATTATCTCTACCTAATTAATTGAATATGTGGCTAGAAGGTTCTTCTTCTTGGAATCCTTCTTACAAATCTTAGGGATCATCTCTGGATGTAGTTTCCAACACTTTTTTTTAGTGTGACCATCAATATTGCAATGGTTACCATGTTTACTTGGATCCTTGCATTGATGTGCAGTGGTTATCATATTTGTGTCTTTCCCTTTACACTTCTTGTTTCTTTCATTGGAAGCATCTTGGTGCTCATTTTGTTTGGAACCACTTGGATATCCTTTTTTATGGCCTATATTTTCCATATATTGCGCTTGGACACAAGCCTCACTTTCCATATATTTTCCATATATCGTGCTTGAAGAGCATCACTTTCTTTCTTAAATGACTATGTATGCCCCCCAAATACTTGAGGAGTACATATGGGTTCTTGGGAGAGATACCCAACATGATATCCATATTCTTGAATTCAGTGGTGTACTCCTACACACTCCACCCTTGCCTTTACCTAACGTAATGCGAATAGATCCATTGGTTCTCTACATACCCAATAGGTTAGAATTAGGAATTAATGAGGGTTTTTTAAATCCTCCCACTTAGTTACGTTTGGATCAATATCTAGCCTAAGTGTATCCATGTGGATTTCCCACCAGGTTAATGCATGGCCCTCCAATTTGAGTCAAGAAAATGAAATCTTATGCTCGTCATCTATATTGTGAACATTGAAATAAGCCTCTAATTGATACAATCAATGATTCAATTTTACAAAATCAATCTCACCTTGGTATGGATTGATATCCACTTTCTCTTCCATTTAAAATGAATATTGTGAAGGGGTAGCGACAATGGAACTTGGATGCCCTTTCTTAGGCTCTTTCCTTGACTCCTTTTCTGGGTCTTCATTATATACTGGTTTCCCCTCTTATTTGATCCTTGCGTTAGAGCCTCGAACCTTCCAGAAAGGTCCAATATTTTTTTCTCAAACTACCATGAGGAGGTCATATTGTGAGAGACGTTATTGATTTACTCTTCCAACCTCTCAAATATCTCTTATGTTGGATCTTGAGGGTTGTTTTGAACATAACCATCTACCATGGATAAGGTCCTACAACTTTTTTTCTTAAGCCAATTTCTATATCTTGCAACTTTCCACAAATATCCCAGAGAAAATGGGTTTGATACCAATATAATATATAATTTTCCATGGATATTCCATTGGAACATTTCATCACAACATATATTATAATATCTTGAAATCTTATGTTATGCAATTTATTTCCTTAGAGGACCCATATTAGTTATTATTACCATATTGCTCATTTATGAAAATAACTAAATATGAAAATGAAAGAATAAGAAAATATACACACCATCCATGCAAATGAACTCAATATATATCTTAGGAAACCCAATATGGGAAAAAACCCATCTATAAGGTGAGGCCTATGCTTTGCTCTTTTTTTTTTCATTTACGAATAGAAAGTACAAAGAAAGGGGCACTCACTATGGAATTTCCTTTGACACCATGGCATAAATGATTGCTACAAAACCTCCTACCTCTTATGTTATGCTATCAAAATACCACTCCTATGTGCTCTGCTCAACTATGGAACAAGTACAATACAAAATAATGGAACCCTTTCTCCTTCTAGCAACCCGATATTTAACATAGCCTGATAGCCATAAAGCATTAGGGTTTTTTCATCCTCAACCCTCAATTAGTAATAAGGTTTGGAACTTCTAGAATATTATTGAAAGTACACATGTCTCTAGCCCCACATGTATGAGTAATGGGGGATGACAAGGAATCCACTCATACCATAGGTGGTCAATAGCGTAGGTAAACATGCGAGAGGCATACATTTCACATATGAGATCCAATTGAGGTGATTTTTGCATTGTTGGAAAGGTATCAGTGTGTAGATAAAAAATGAGGGTGTGTGTGCAAGTTATGGATGATGTAAACCCCCCAAAAATTCGTTTAATTCCTCAAAATTGCTCCAAAATGTTTTGGACCCCAACTTTTCAAACTGAGACCTACCACTAAAATGGTCCTACAAGCCAATTCCTCCAATTTTTCCACCCAGAAAGTACTAATATAGATGAAAAATTATATGATTATCCATTATATATCATTTAAAATGAGAGCATCCCCAAATTACTTTGGAATTTCCATTCCCTCGTTTAAGTACCCCAAGTAGTTAAACAATTAGCCTTGGGTTCCACAATTGTGGTAAATGGTTTTAATGGTTTTAATTTAAGTACGTTATAGGGAATACCATTTTTATTTATTTTTTTTATGCAAAATTTAGTTCGTTTAGAATTAAACATTTTGGAGTTAACCATGTTTTAGATTTTTTGGTAATTTAGTGGTACCTAGTTCCATTCACATATGAATCAAATTAGAATTCGAAATATCACAGTTAACACTGTTTCCCAAAAAAATATTTAAACGAATTATATTAAAAAAATAACATACTTTCTAAATGGCTTAATGGAAATGTTGAAATATTATCCAATGTTTTAGGAGTTAGAGAGGTTTCAAATTCAAGTTCAAGTGATGGTAGAAGGGTTATTTGCAACTATTATGGTTATTATTAGGTTTTTTAAAAAGGTGGTTGGCTTTTAGAAAAATGAATCTAAATTTTCTAAAACATATGACCCTTTAAGTAGTAGTGGACAAGTCATCGATGATAACCCAAGGGATTTAGATCATAAAAAATTTGGAGGTTGAACTTATTGATGGAGAAGAAATAAGAACTATAAAGATATTGCATATTTAAACACATGTTAAGAAATAAGAGGAATATTTGTGATGTATTTATTCACATATGGAGTACATAGTGAAGGGAAATATATATGGAAAAAGTTTATTGATCTAAGAAGAGTTGAAATGTATCACATTGACAAAGCACGTAAGCATGATTCTTCTTGCTTTGTAAGTTTTAAGTATGCATTGTACTTGTTTTTTTCATAGTTTAAATGAGGAGGGCACTATTCCAGTGGGGCTAATGATGTGAGACATGACATGATATTGATGTGAAGGTTAAGTCTCGTCATTCAATATTTCCAATGTCGATGGGTGCCATAGTTTTTTTAAGATGAAATTTAAAATGGAGTATAATAATATTTAGAACCTCAAATTATCATGGTTTAATTTTTAAGTACTTTCTTATGGATTTTACTTCTATTATTTCATGGTTCTTTTTAGGATACAAATGTCCGTTTAATTTTGAAGTACTTTCTTATGGATTTTCCTTTTATCCTTTCATGGTTCTTTTTAGGATACAAATGTCATTTCACAAATTTGTTCTTAATATCACATCACTAATTTGATATCAATTAACTTTTTCATGGATATAATTAAATATACTTAAATAACAACACGAATGTAATATCCGAAATATATCCATGATGATAATGATAAGTGTGTTGAATAACATGATATTAATTTATGTGGTTAAGGGAAGAATCCAAAGAATGTTGAAAACAAAATTATTGACGAAGTGACATGATGCATGACATGTCTTCACTGACATTTTGATGCTCTCATGGTGCTTTTTAAAGTGTAAATGTTATTTCACAAACAACATTATGTTGATTTGTTTTTGATGTCACTCTGTTAGAAATTTTAAAAGTTTGATATCAATTAACGTTTTAGTAGATATAATTAAATATACTTATAATGACATGAATATAATATTGGAAATATACTCATAATGATAAGTGTGTTCAATAACATGATATTAATTTAGGTGGTTAAGGGAAGAATCCAAAGTACGTTGAAAATTAAATTATTGATGAAGTGGCATCATGCATGGAATGTCTGAATACTAACATTTAGATGCTCTTTTATTTATTCTACACATGATTTCATCCATCCATGGAAAATACATGTAATGAATTTTATTGAAAACCTAATGTCAGAAATATGATGTCGTTTATTTCAATAAATTGTTGAGAAATCATTATGGTTAGATGAAAGAAGAAAATTCAATGCTTATCTATAACAATGTTAATGATGTGTAAACTGTCATGGATAGTTCATTGGAACTAGTGGTTAAATTTGACGGTTATTTACCTGTTTTTTTCATTTGTAATAAAAACATACCAACAATTTTATATTTACAGATCATTAATGACGTTCACTTAATTTTTCGAATCATCAATTTAATGAGAAAATAAAAAATTTGACCCCATATATATAATATAATATAATAATATAATATACCAACAATTTCCTAAATTTGAATGTTTTTTTTTGTGTAAAGCATACATAACACAAGTTACAAATCCTATAGAAAAGGAAATGCATAGTACATGTTACAAATTCTATAGAAGATGTAGGTTTCAACTTGCAAGTTGCATGCATAACATATTGCATAAGTTACAAATAATATAACATAGGTTGTGCAACACCTGCATGCTCATAAGTCACCAAGATTCTTTGGAAATTGGACTGTATCACATCTTGCAAGTTGAAAAGTGAAGGTTGAGAGGAAAGAAAAGATGAAGGATTCAGAAACACTGCCCAAAACCAACATGCAACTATCCAGAGAGGTACGACTCATTAATATTATATTGCAATTGCAGTGATGGAAAATGTCTTCTTGAATCTTGATAATAAGAATAAACATGGGCATGGTCAACCTCTCACAGACTCTATTTTATTTTATTTCAGAAAACATTAGTAGTTTCTATTTAAAAAATCAAATCCAAATAATTCAGTAATATTTATTAGTTCATTTATTAATAAAAAAAAGTTTCTCTTGTATTCATGACAAAAGTTTTAAAAACACATATAATACATATTATTTAAATGACGAGAAAAATAAATATAAAACGTCGCGTGAAGGGTAATTTTAAAAATAAACCCATCATATAAATTTTACTTGATGGTCATGTTTCTCTTGTCTTATAGTTCTAGACCTCTTCTAAAAAATTATATCTTCTACCAAATCTACCTAAGTAAGTCCTCTATGGTAGGTAGGAACTTCTCCCTAGTTTCCTAATCCAACATGGAAGGCTCATATAGTTTTAGATTCTCCACATTCCCTACCGAGTAAATTCACGTGCATGGGGGTAGATTGAGTCTATAAGTGTTTTCACCCACCTTCTCCAATACCTCAAAAGGGACATACCAAAAATCCTTGATATTATTAACAAGACCTTGTAGTATTTACTTATTCAGTTGTAACCAAACTCCATCTCCCACTTTCAGTTATTTTTATTTTCTGTGTTGATCATGTCGTGCCTTGTACCTTTCACGTGACTTATTCAATGTCTCTTATACTTCCAAATGGATCTGTTTAATATTTCAACAAATTTATTTGCTTTCAATGCTTTTGTTGTGATGTTTTTCCTCACTCATTCTTAATGTCTATAAATAACATCCAAGGGAGAAGTTGGAAAATATCCAAAGAAAGTTTCAAAAGGGGACTTACTAGTAGAAGTATGGACTACTCTATTGTAATATTGTTGAATGTAGATCAAATTTTCATCCCAGGTATTTGGATGCTTCTAAATGTAACCCCTCAAAATTTGAACCAAATTCCTATTGAATGCTTATGTTTTGCCATCTATATGTGGATTTAATGTTGTATATCTCTTTAAATTTGTGGCCATCTTCTCCCAAAGTCTAGTCCAAAAAGAACTGAAAAATATGGTATCCCTATTTGAGATTATGCTCCTTGGTATCTCAAAGTGCATCCAAACCTATTAAAAGAACATGTTGTTGATTCTCGTCCTATGATGATTTGTTTACAAGGAGTAAATAAAGAACATCTTGTTGAACCTATCCACTACCACAAAAAGATAGTTATATCCCTTCTCGGTTGTTGTAAAACCACCCTCAAAATCCATGGAAATTCTTTCCCAAAGTCGAGTGGGTATAGGTAAGGGATGGTATAGACCTTGCTTCCTATTATTGGGCTTGTTGGTACAACAAATCATGCATCCTATGATATATCGAGCTATATCTTCTTACATTCTGGGCCAATACACATACCGTTGTAAATTAGTAATCATTTTCCCAACACCAAAATTTCCTGCAAATTTGGAGGTGTGAGCCTCTCTGATAAGCTACAATATTTCACCTTTAGGAACACAAGGATTTTATAGCTTGTAGACCAAGCCACTTTGGAGGTTATAGTTATCCTTTGGACTACTTCTATTTGGCCATCTATCTATGGATTTAATGTTTTATATCTCTTCAACTTTTTGTCCAACTTCTCCCAAAGACTAGTCCAAAAAGAAGTGATAAATATGGTATCCCTATTTGAGAGGATGCTCCTTGGTATCTCAAATTGCACCCAAACCTTTTCAAAGAAAATATTTGTTGCTTCTTTTCCTATGATTATATGTTTAAAAGGCGTAAATAATGCACATCTTACTAAACATGTCCACTACTACAAAAACATAGTCATGGCCCTTCCTAGTTGTTGTAAAACCATCCACAATATACATGGAAATTATTTCCCAAAGTCGAGTGGGTATATCTAAGGAATGGCATATACCTTGCTTCCTATTATTGGGCTTGTTGGTACAAAAAATCATGCATCCTCTAATATATTGAGCTATATCTTCTTACATTCTAGGATTGTACACATACCTTTGTAAGTTAGTAATCGTTTTCCCAACATCAATATTTCTTACAAACTTGGAGGATTGAGCCTCTATGATAAGATGCAATATTTAACCTTTAGGAACATAGAGCTTTTATATCTTGTAGACCAACCCATTTTGGATATGATAGTTATCCTTTATGCCATACCTTTTTCTATATGAATTTGTCCATATAAATGTTGAAGCAACTCTTTGAAGTCCCCATATTCTATGCATGCATATTTGTATGAACCAAGGTTACAATGCTCCATGTGCACAAGAGTTCCCAAAGCTATAATATTGGACGTGGGTGGACTTGAATTTTTTTTTACCAACTTATAAGTGCATCCCTTTTTATACTTGATGAAAAGATGAAATTGGTACAAAAACCCCATCCACTTGTAATGTCTAGTTTTTTAAATCTTACTCCGAGCCTACAAATACTACGGTGTCTGGTGATCTGTGTGGATAATGGTTTTCTTTCCCATCAAATAGTGTTTCTACTTCTTAAAATCTCGAACCATGGAATAGATTTCCTTAGCATAGGTAGGTTAGTTTAAGACACCCCACGAAACATTTCATAAATATAGCGTGCCCACTTACCTCTTTTCATCAAAACTGCTCCTATAACATACCCACTTACATATGTATCCACTTTGAAAGCTTTATGCACGTTTGATAATGTGAGAACTCGTTTTTGACTAATCTTTCATTTCATCTCATCAAAATATTTTTGTTGATTCTTTCCCCACTGGAAACTCTTACTACTCATTGTTATGGCGTGGAGAGGTGCAATTGCTGCTAAAAATGATGCTATGAACTTCAATAGGTACTTTTATTCCCCAAAAAATCTCCTAAATTTATTGAAATTAGCAGGAACTGACCATTTTATGATGGCCTCCATCTTTGCGAGATCTATATTGAGATCCCCTCCATTGATCACATACCTCAAATGCACCAGTGATTGTTGATCAAAATAACATTTATTTAGGTTAGTGAGTGGCTAGTGATTTTTCAGAGTCCCTAACACCTACATGAGATGTGAGATGTGCTCCTCCCAAGTATATCTATAAACCAATATATCATCCATGTACACTATAACAAATGAATCTAAATGTGGGAATAATTCATCTCATTAGTCTCGTAAATGTATCTGGTGCATTACATAAACCAAATGGCATGAACAACCAGTCATTCGAACCTAGTCATCTCATATGTAAGCCAAGACACAACACTCAACCTTGAGTTGAGTGTTGTGTCTTGGATTACATATCTAAACCTTGAGTTGAGTGTTGTGTCTTGGCTTACATATGTTTTTATGTCCCTTATGATAATGTTGGGTGTAAATTAAGTCTATAACATCCTTGTCTTGAAGGTGGTATTCCAGGTTTCTTCTTCTTTGAAATGTACCTAGTGGTATCCTGATTTGAGATCCAACTTGGTGAAGTACTTGGCATGCTGTAATTGGTCTAATGAATCATCAACCCTAGGTAGAGGGTACAAATTATTGAGTGTAATCTCATTCAAATATTTGTAGTCGAGACACATCCACCAAGTCCTATCCTTCTTAGGTATAATGATGATAGATGACCCACGAGGTGAATTTCTTGGTCAATTTACTACCTACTCCAGTATCTATTGAAATTGTTTCTTCACTTCATATACTTCTAAAATAGATTGTCTATATAGCCTAATATTTGGTAATAGGTAGACATGAAACAACTGTATCTCGTGCTCCACTTTCCTCTTAGGTGGTATCCCTTTAGGCTCTTGGAACACTCCTCTGTGTGCCTATAGAAACTACTCTAACTATGTTTTTCTCCTTAGTAAATCCCTCCAAGGATGCCTTTTACCTTATTGATTCATCACCTCGTTGATTTTCTCTTAAGAAAAGAAACACATATTTCTTACTACAATTAATCAACTTTCTGGCTTGGTTGGAACTTACCAGTGACATCTTCGATTTACCTTTATGTGTATTGATGATGAAAGACTTCCCATCCTTGATTAGGTGGTATTTTTTTTCTCCCCTCATGAATATTGCATACCTCATATACATGTAGGAGCTTCCAAAAACTACTCCACAAATGTTAAGGGATACTAGATCTAACTCCACTTCATCAATAAAATATTATCTTACACTATTTTGTGACCTTTATCTCTGTATCCTGGTTTACCCACTCCAATGGATATGGGATATGATAATCATGAACCTCCAACCCAAGCTTGTTTACCAGATCGACTGCTATGATATTGACTTGTGAACCATAATTGTTTATAGCATCTACCTTGGTATTCTTGACCTAGATCTTGATATGAAAGATTTTCTTCATTTCATTCTCTTCCTTGTGATCAAAACTACTCATATTCACCTCTTTCTACATTGAAGTGTAGGAAATATTCTCATCTACATTAATATTCTCTCTATCTAATTGATTGAATATGTGGTTAGAAGGTTATTCTCCTTGTCATCCTTCTTACAACTCTTAGGGTTCATCTCCAAATGTAGTTTGCAAGCATTTTCTTTAGTGTGACCATCAACATTGCAATCGTTACAGTGTTTACTTAGATCCCTCCATTAATGTGCAATGGCTATTATCTTCTTGTCTTTCCCTTTCCACTTCTTCTTTCCTTCCTTGGAAGCATCTTGGTGCTCTTCCTATTTTGAACTACTTGGCTGTCATTTTTTGTGGCCTATATTTTCCATATATTGTTCTTGAACATAAGGCTCACTTTCCATATATTTTTATTGAAGAGCATCACTTTCTTTCTTAAATGACTATGTATACCCCTCAAATACTTTAGGAGTACATATAGGTTCTTGGGATAGATACCCAACATCATATCCATCTTCTTGAATTCAATGGTGTATTGCTACACACTCTTCCCTTTCCTTTACCTAACATAATTCCAATAGATCCGTTGGTCCTCTACATACCCAATAGGGTAGAATTATGACTTAAGGAGGGTTTTTGAAATCCTCCCACTTAGTTATTGGTGGATCACTCTCTATACTAAGTGTATCCATGTGGATTTCCCACCATGTTAATGTATGGACCTCCAATTTCAGTCGAGAAAATGAAATCTTCTACTCGTCATCTATATTGTGAACATTGAAATAGGCCTCTAATTTATACAACCAATTACTCAAATTTACTTCATCAATCTCACCTTGGTATGGATTGATATCCACTTTCTCTTCTGTTTGAATGAAGAGAAAGTGAATATCAATCCATTTCCAATGTTGAAATATTGGAAATGTTTTAGGATTTAGAGTGGTTTCAAGTTCAAGTGATGGTAAAAGGTTTATTTCCAATTATTAGGGTTTTTTTAAGAAAGGTGGTCTTCTTTTAGTGTAACAAAAGGACTCTAAATTTGCTAAAATATATGACCCTTTAAGTAGTAGCTGACAAGTCATCGATGATAGCCCAAGGGACTTAGACCATAACAAAAAACTTGGAGGTTGAACTTCTTGATGGAAAAGAAAGAAGAACTATAAAGATATTGCAATCAAAATTATCTTGGTTGTTGAAAACTAGTGATTCCCTTCTACCATGACTCTTGGAATGGTGATAGGTATGCATTTTTTGAAAAGAGAGGGAGTAAATCCTAGTAGATTCAAGGACAAAAGAATGTTTATATATCTTGGCTTATAATTTTTTACAAATTACAAATGGTATGGGCATATGAAGAGAAAAACCTAGGAGTAAGTGTTTCTAGTAAAATATGAAAGAGATGAAATGTGTTTCTAGTGTTTCTAGTACAAGAAGCCTCCCAAAGATGATATTTTCATAGGTGCACATACATTTGAATGCACTAGATCCATGATTACTTTGGATATGCTATCATTTCTTGGATAAGGTCCCTTGATATTCTTACTGAGAGTACATCCTCTGCAAATTCCTTCATGTTCTTCTTGAAGATCTGGAATACCTGTAACCATCTTCCTTAATGATATTAAGGCCTTGTAGCGTAGGTGAGAAAATATTCGATGCCATAGCTCACATAAGTTGGTGTTATCATGTATCAATGCCTAGGTTGGACGTCTTGATAGTTTTTATAATCCTCCCTCACGAACACCAATCACTTATATTGTGTCAATATTTGAATCCTTAGAACATACAAGAACTTGTCCATCCACAAATGCAACTCTATAGCCTTTATCCTCCAATGTTGAGATAGAGAGTAGATTCTTTCTTAGTCCTGGTACAAACAGGACATCATTCATATGTAGAGACTTTCTAGATTCTAGTTGGGATGATGTGGTTCCAAATCCTTTTATTGCATACTTGGCATTGTCTCCAAGTTCCACTTGTAACGATTAGTTCTTCTCTGTCAAACTTTTGAGATAATTTTGGTAACCTATCATGTTCCTAGAAGCGACACTGTCATCCAACCATGTATCACTACTATTTGTAATAGTTCCTGTAAGAGCGGAGACAAGGTAATATTATTTATTTGTCTTCATGTTAACTTACCTCGAACAATAACAAGAACAACAATAAGAACAAGTTTTTTCTATTATGAAATTGGACACCATATTTGACTTTTGATTTTGACCAGTTGTTTTAACTTTGACCAAAAGTGAACCTTTGACTTTAATTTTGACCAAAATTCAACCTTGATGTTTTGAAAATATAGGAGCACTAGTAGATGTGTTGGGTTAGGGAGAGTTAGTATATGCAATAATTATCCTCAACGCTTCAAGAAAAGTGCCCAAGGATTTTCAGATAAGATATAGTTCTGTGATTGTGCAATGATTGTGCAATGGCAATATTTCAACAAAGCTACAATACCATGTTGAATTTTCTGATTCTCAGATATGATAGTTATTTTTTTATAATTTCAATGCAAATTTCCTTTCATGCCACAGTTATCATAGAATAACTATACACTAAAAATCTCAACTATTACAATGCAGCATAAATAACAAGATCTAGAAATATTAACCATGCATAGTAGACACAAGAACACACTAATTTATCTTGGGAAAACCAACTTTGGGAGAAAACACAACAACCTTTCTTATAGAAGAATCAATTCAAGATTTTACAAGTTTATCACCATCAAAATAGACCAAGAGATATAGAAGAGTCACTTCCCATTAATCCTAGCACAACTCCCAAGAGGTAGCGCACAAGATATAATACCAAGAACTTTCAAGTTGCAACGAATTTCACCGCAAATAAGAACTCCTTGAAACTTGTGCCTTCTTTCTTGAGTGAGACATGAGTGATTTAGTGTGTCGAATGAAATTTAATGAACCTTTATTTATATTTGTCAAGTCACGTGTCTTTTCCATGTGGGGTCGAATTCTCTTCCCGAGTCTTCAATTTTAATTTATTGTTTTCTATCTTTTACTTGTGGAGGACGACTTCTCTTCTTTGGTCTACAATTTCTTCCTGGGGATTCTTTAATGGTCAGATGGGAGTCGTTTTTTCTTCTTGACGCTTCTTATTTTCAAGAAAGGTTGTCCTTGATCCTGGTTGATGTAATCTTCTATGGCATGCACCTACTTGATGTGTTCATTTCCCACATAACATATTGAGTCTCTCTGATCAGTCCTTGTCAATTCAAATGATCAAGGATAGAGACTACACATGGGCCATTCTCGTTAGACAAGTCATATGGACATCTGAGGAGAATATATGCATGATGTTAATACATGGAGAACATCAACGCCCTAGGCCATTCTCCTTATCCAAGTTACATGGCCATCTGAGGATAAGGTCTTCCCAATGCATATGTGCCTCGAGTCTTTGTCGGTCCTTTTCAATTCACATGATCAAGGATAAATACTATGCTTGGGCCATTCTCCTTATCCAAGTCACATGTCCAATATGAGGAGAATGTCTTCCTGATTCTTCCCAAAACATCAACACTCCCTCTTAGTGAGGGAGACATTCTGCATCACACCAAGCTTGTTCCTGAAGTAGAAAACTTAATGGGTGTTTATGCTTAGCCATCACTCTTTGTAATTCCATGCATCTAGGAATGTAATAAACAACATCATTCTTCATTCCTAGACAAAAGTATTGGCTTCTTATGTCAGGAAATGCATGAAACTTCCACAATAATCCTAGCAGAAGAGAAGAAGAATTTAATCAAGAAAGAAAATGACACAAGCAATCA